>HF970917.1:17124-30047 GCA_000604205.2 Neurospora africana FGSC 1740
TTTTCCGAGTCTAAAGTACCTCTAGCTCAGCTTAGCGTACCGACGGGATTCACCAATCATCCTCAACTGTCTTGTGTGACAATCTGTGCAAAGCAGCCGCAACCGGCTAAAAAGGAGTCGAAGGGCTTCCACTCTCCTTGAACAGTGGTTATACATCAGGGGAGGGGGCAACAGATAAACAATACACCCATTGTATATAGCATGGGATGGCGGCAATGCTTTGTTGTCTTTCTCTTTCTTGACAGATAAGATATGTGGCTGAACAAGGAAAGACAAAAAGATCAGTTATTAGACGGCGGCGGTAAATTGACCTCGTCCACTACTTAGAGTAACTTCGAAAGTAAGTTGCGGATGAAGAAAATCAAATGATCAAGACGACCTACGCGTAGGCCATGGAGCTTTGTTCGGAAAGATGTCGCTAAAACGGGAAATATCAGTGGGTGAACTTGAAATGCCGACTCTGAAGTCTAGGCCTGATGAGAGAAGAAAAGTACTTTCTCAAGCCGATGCTACGTCGTTTTTTATTATGATCTCCTGCAAGAAAACAAGATTATTCACAGGAAGAAATTGAAAAAGAATCAGGAAGCGGTTTGTGAAGATACCAACAAGAAAAATAATTTATTTTTACCCACATACAACGCCGGGGAATATTCTATCATGACCTTATATAAACCCATCCTCCCACCCTCCGTGACACCAACCACTCCGGCTCACACGCGCACAATGATATTGTTACAAAGATGGGCGAAACAAAACAAACATGACAGATCATCTCTATCCGTGTCTCTATCCATCAAAAGGCTTTCCTTCCAATCCAACCAAGCTAAAACGCCGATTTTTGTTCGTTTTTTTCTTTCTCAATCCGATCACCCGTCCGTCTAACGAC
Organism: Neurospora africana FGSC 1740; assembly: GCA_000604205.2. Classification (NCBI taxonomy): domain Eukaryota; kingdom Fungi; phylum Ascomycota; class Sordariomycetes; order Sordariales; family Sordariaceae; genus Neurospora; species Neurospora africana. The sequence goes on from HF970917.1 coordinate 18,011, forward strand.
ATCGCTTACTTGCGGAAAGCAACATCGAAAGCAGGAATCAAAGTCTGCGCCAGCCAGAAAGAGAAAACAAGCTTGGGGCCCGTCATCAAAAGCTTGGGCACCAGACCCTTGAAGAAAGCACCGGCGCCCTCGTTCTTGGCCATGTTGGTCAGAATGCGGAAGCCCGACTCGGGGTTATCGAAGTTGCGGTTCTGGATACGGGTCTTGATAACGTCGAGGGGAGCGGAGACGACAAGAGAAGCAGAGGCACCGGCGATGGAAGCGACAAAGTTCTGGAACCATGTCGCCTTGTTGTAGTCGTTCAGACCAAAGAGGAACTCCTTAGCGAAAGCGGAACCGCCGAAGAGAGCAAACGAGCCGGGCGCGTTGCGAGCGGCCGTCCAGCCCCAGCCGCGGTACAAGTTGCCGAAGCCTTCGTCCTTGATGATCTTGAAGACACCGCGGCCCTTGAAGGCCTCGGGGTTGGTCTGGCGCTTGATCTTGAGGACGTCGAGGGGAAGCAAAACGATCTCGCCGATGCCGATCAGCGAACCGGCCGTCGAGTGCATGATGGCCTTGCCCGTCTTCTTGCCAAAGGCGTTCTCAAAGTCCTTGCCGTAGTGGGTGCCGAGGAAGTCGCGGGCGACGGGCTGGCCGCCGTACTTGTAGATGCGCTGGAGGACCTTGTAGCCGGCGGCGTAGCCGAGACCGGGGAAGAGGGAGACGAATTTGCGACCAAAGGGGGCGTCGGCCTTGTTCTTGAAGATGACCTTGTTGAGCTCGGCGGCGTTGGAGATCTGTGTAAATGTATGTCAGCACTGGCGCTCCAAAGAAGGCGGCCATCAAGGTTGCTGCTAGGTTTGGGGAGAGCAAGCAAGCCATGACGCGGGAAAAAGGTAGGGAAAAGTTGCGCACCTTGGTCTCGTTGGACATGAGACGCTTAGCGATGGTATCGACCTATTGTCACCAGCAAGGTCAGTAAGGTGCTCGTCATGTTCGCACTTCCTTGTCCGTGTCTTGTCCCTCTTTTTCCTCTCGTCCTCATCCTGTCGACGAGGACAGCTCCAGTCAGCTACCAATCCAGATCACCAATGCGACAACCAGAGCTGCTGGAACAGCCATTGGCCTCTCTCGGTAGCATGGTATGGAGCCTCGAGAGCTTCTTCCCTCTTGTCCGGACTTATCTGGACTAGAGTGACTCGAGGAACCGGTGACAGCGACAGCGACCAGTAGTAGCGGTACTAGTGACAACATACAGGATGGAAGATGGCCAACTCGGCGATACCTGCAGAGCCTATACCACAGCAAAAACCCACAGATCAGCAACATGTTCTCCAAACAAACAGACGTCATTGTAGCCTTTAGTCATTGCAGACAATGATAAACATACCAGATCCCAGCAACCTAGCCAGGTTGGACTCCTTCTCCGAGCGACCAGCAGCAATAGGAGACATTTTGTCTTGTCCGTTTGTTGTTGGGGTGTTTAAAGATTAGAGACGGGATGTATAACCGTTGTGAGGGGTTATAAGAAGATTAAGCTGCAGCAGTGAGAAGGGCAACTGGCGAAAGGGTTGCAGAAGACGGGCTCGAGACGAGGGAAATTGGAAGAAGAGAAAGATCACGACGGGACGGAAAGGATGATTCACAAGCAACCAGAGAGAGAAGACGGGACGGGGACCGGAAAGATAAGAAAACACACAACCAGTACGGCGAGCAAGGTACACCTCGGACGAGACGAGGGACGAGAGTGGAGGAGGGGGAAGGGATTGGAGTCACTAGGCTCTCACTGGGGAGGATGGGGTCGCGAGTCGGGACTCAACGGCCGAAATTTTTGAACTTTTTTTTTTCCCCTCCAAGGGCAAGCTGCGAAATTCTCGCGCTAACGAGCTCCGACAGCGGGATTTACGAGTGTAACCCTTGCCAAGCCAAGGCACGCTAGCACTTATCTAGCCAATCCGGGGCTTATCGGGCATTAGCGCCAGCCTTATCTGAACCACAGTCCAGTACTCCTGCTACACTGGACGAAACCTCTCGAGGACAAATTGAATGGCCGACTACGGATTACAAAAGGCATTAACAGGATTACAAACGGCATATTGAATATCACAAATAGCCTTTTCAAGGTAACATCACCCATTACTTAGATGTCAAAACGCCTAAGGAAGTTGACAAGAGGTCTTGAGCTAACAAACAAACCAGTATTGACCATTATAACAGTGTTTTTGTCTATTTTAATAATGCTCAAAACCTAACATTCTCGCCTTCGACGGCCAGTTAAAAGTCTTGTAAGAGAGCCAAGGTATCGTCAATCCGCATAATCTCCGCCAGCAGCGCCCTCTCGTCCTTCAAGAATTTGGCAAACCTCGCGTACGACTCGTCACGCATCATGTCCTTCTCTTTGCCTTTGACATTCGTCCGCTTCGCCAGCGACAACACGTCCTTATCCTTTTGCCGACGCACCTCCAGAACCTCCAGGCAGTGCACCATGGTTGCGTAGCATTTAGCGATCAGGTCGCTGTACGCTTGCTCCGTGTCACAGTACCAGAGGAAGATGGACTTCTTGGGGTCGGCCTTGTTGTCGCGGGGCACTTCCTGCGTATGCGCGAACCCGGCGAGACGCATTTCCAGCATCTTTTGCTGAAGATCCACCTTACGCATCAAGCTGAGAGATTGGAGCGCTTGCTCGCCTAGCTTGCCCTTGGTCCGGAGGATGCGTATCAACCTGAGGCCCTGACGACCGCTGGTCTGCTCAATGATGGAGTCGAGTTCTGTCGCCCGGAGATTCTCCATCAGAGGCTTAAAGTCGACCGTCCACTCATCCTCTCCACAGTGACGCACGAAGCCCGGGTGGCCCTCGGCCAACAGCAAGAGATGTTGCCGCAGCTGCTCAGGTCGGCTCATCCTAGCGACCGACGACGCGTCCCCATTTTCCTTCTTAGTATCCATATCTACGTCGCTGTCGCTGTAATCACCGTCCTCTTCGTCATCGTCGCTATCGTCTTGGTTCATAAAAGGAATCTTGTCCTTGGGAGCAAGCGGAGTGAGTCTCTCCGCAGCTGATTTCGAAATTGACTTGGTCGGGATCTTGCCGATTCCGAGTGTGAGGTCGATCGAGGTCTTGACCTTATCAAGAATCTCGTTTGTTGTGACCGAGGGCGTCTCCTTCTCTTCCGGTGTCAAGGCGTCCATGAGAGGGTCCGGCCTACAGCGCGAAGTGTTCTTGGTCAGTTGCTTAAGCAATTGACCGTACACGTATCCTGTCGTCTCGCCGAGGGTCTCGTTGACATATTGGACAAGGCGGCGGCTGCGTAGTTCTACGATGCACTTTTCGTAGTTGATGCGGATGACTTGTCGGGGCTGGAGGCAATGTCAAGTTAGCAACATCGTTTGGACCCTTGTCACATGGGAAATAACCTACGTCCAATGCCGGGTCCAAGTCCTCCTCTTCTTCCGGGGCTCCATTCGTCTCGTTTCCAACAGCCAGCTTTCTTCGCTTGCTCGCTCCTCCGTTCTGAGCCAGCTTGCGCTTAAGCGTCTTGGACTCCTCGCGCACCTTGCGAAGGCCCTCGGCCATTTTCTGTTCAAATTCAACCTTGGCCTTTGTACCCTTGATGCCGTTGGGAAAGTACGTGTCCATAACCTCTCTGTGGACTTGCTTCTCAATCTCGTGGGGGGTCTGGAAGGTCTTGCTGTGAACCACATCGATCAACTCGGCTTCGATGAGTCGGCAAAGCACCGAGTTTAGTTGTGCTTTGCTCTTGATCACGAGCTCGGGTTTCTTGTCGTTCAGCCATGCGTCGTCGCTGTTCACCTCGTTGATCTTGGCCTGGTAGGCGGCCACCAAGTCGGAGATTCGCGTCTGTCCGAGGAGCAGGAGATTCTGCATGACGTCGCGGCCGGCGGGGCCGTAGCTGTTGTCTACCATTTCGAGGATCTTGCCGGTGCGCACGAGGTTGTAGGCATAGTCGTGGTTTACTGAGTATTCGGCCTCGCCCGAGTTGGCGTCGACGGTGTAAAATAAGAGGTTGTTTTGTTGAAGGACGCAGAGACCGTTTTTGACTTGGCGAGCGTTGAGCTTGGAGAACTGGCTGATGAGACGGACCGAGAGCTTTCCTCGCTGGAAAAGAGTCTCATAAACTTTCGCGGGGAGTTGGCCGTAGAGCTCGTCGACAAGTAGAGTGCAGCACTTTGCCTTCTCTTTGATCTGTGGTTGGGATAGTCACTGGTTAGAAGTGTGAACAACCAAGAGGAATGGGGGATACATACAACTGCCATGGTGGGCTATCGACAACCTTGTAATCAGATGGCGGTTTGGGTTGGTGATGTCGATGTTGAAACAAAATTGAAGAAGATGGATGTGGCTCCTAGAGATCCTCTCACTATCTCTAGAGCTTCCGCGGTTACTACCGATAGTATGGCATGGGAGATCTCCAGGGATTGGTGGGGGAGGAAGTTGTGGAAGTGGAAGTAGAAGAAGAGGGTGGGGTCGTGAAATTATATATTAAGTTGACGGAAAGTCAGTTTTATATGGTGGGGGACTACCTGGTACTGTTCTTGTCTGCAATGCACCTGCAAGTGGAATATTTATTCGGTGGTGACTGTTCGACCGCGGGGAAACCCGAATGACAAAATGATACAACGGGCCTGAAATTATTTTTTTTGAGTCGCATGCGCGGCAGGGACTCTCCGTTGCAGTCCGCGCGTTTAATCGCTAAGAGGTACGAGACCACGCTAGCCCCTGGGGTCCCGTCTATCGGTACAAGGTACAAGCGGTACGTACCTTTTGTAGCCCAACCCACTTTTTGAGAGTTGCCCCGACGGCAATCGAGTCCGAGTCGTGCGCCCGGCAACCTGGATAACGACTCCCCCAAGAGATGCTCTGAAGATGAAACAGCCTTGTCACCTTGTCCTCACCGAACCAGGACCCGGAAACTCCCATCTGATTAAACAACCTAACTTGGAAGGGGTCGTCCGCCCTGTGCTGGTTCTGGTCTTCCTTGCCGGCTTCCGTCGTTGTTGTCTTTCAGCGGATCGCGGGGCATTTTGCTGCTTGGTTCGCGCCAATGATGAGCTGTGTTTCACTGCTGACCACTGAGACTGCCGGGTGATGGCCTGTGCCAGCCCGTTGTGCGGCTCCCGACTCGTGCTTGGCCCGGGTGTTCACGCCTTGGAGCCTCAGAGCTGGGCGGGCTGGCAGTGCTGTACAGCTGGACGATGGTCTGTGCACTGGTTGGGCAGCTGCCGGCCGCACGTGCACCGGCAACTGGGGCTGCTGGGTGCCAGGGAATTTTCGGAGACGGAATTGCTACACTATACTGAGACTACGTGAAGCTCCTACAAGCAGTGCTCGCTGCGCAATCATCTAGAACCGTCAATTGGACGACATCGACCCCTCCAACCATGATCTCCCGATCGGCTCTCACGAGGGGAAGCCAGCTGGCCCTTCGCCGCCCGGCCGCTGCGAAGACGGCCCAGCGCGGCTTTGCTGCTGCTGCTGCTTCTCCCGCGGCGTCATACGAACCCACCACCATCGCCGGCGTCAAGGTTGCCTCGCGCGACGACTCCGGTCCGACCACCCGCCTCGCCGTCGTCGCGAAGGCCGGTACCCGATACGAGCCGCTTCCCGGTCTGACCGTCGGTCTGGAGGAGTTTGCGTTCAAGGCAGGTTCTCTCTACGCTATTCTAGGTCCACCGCATCCGCGACCATCCATGACCTTGAGCTAATAATTGGCACACCTTGGCGAGGTACACAGAACACCAACAAGAGAACCGCCCTCCGCATCGTCCGCGAGTCCGAGCTCCTCGGCGGCCAATTGCAGGCCTACCACACCCGTGAGGCCGTCGTCCTCCAGGCCTCCTTCCTCCGCGAGGACCTCCCCTACTTCACCGAGCTCCTTGCCGAGGTCGTCTCCGAGACCAAGTACACCAGTGCGTGATAATAATACCTTCCCTCCCACGAAAACAAACAAATGGCTGTGTTGACAGTTGTTGTTGCCGCCCCATAGCCCACGAGTTCCACGAGCTCGTCGAGAACTGCATCCACGAGAAGCAGGCCAAGCTCGACTCTGCCGCCATCGCCCTCGATGCTGCCCACAACGTCGCTTTCCACAGCGGCCTCGGTTCTCCCCTCTACCCTACCGTCGACACCCCTACCTCGTCCTACCTCAACGAGAACTCGGTCGCCGCCTTCGCCAACCTCGCCTACAACAAGGCCAACATTGCCGTTGTCGCCGATGGTGCCAGCCAGGCCGGTCTCGAGAAGTGGGTTGAGCCCTTCTTCAAGGGTGTTCCCGCCACCAGCTCCGGCAACCTGAACACTGCCGCCTCCAAGTACTTTGGTGGTGAGCAGCGCGTTGCCAAGAACGGCAAGAACGCCATCGTCATTGCCTTCCCCGGTGCTTCCCTTGGCGTCCCCCACCCCGAGACTTCCGTCCTCGTCGGTCTCCTCGGCGGTGTCTCCAACATCAAGTGGTCCCCCGGTTTCAGCCTCCTCGCCAAGGCCACCGCCGCCAACCCCGGCGCCGAGGCCTTCGCCCACAACTACGCCTACTCCGATGCTGGTCTCCTCGCCATCCAGATCTCGGGCAAGGGTGCCGCCGTCGGCAAGGTCGCCGTTGAGGCTGTCAAGGGCCTCAAGGCTATCGCTGCTGGCGGTGTCTCCAAGGAGGACCTCACCAAGGCTATCGCCAAGGCCAAGTTCAACCTCCTCTCCGCCAGCGAGGTTTCCGGCACTGGCCTCGTCCACGCCGGTGCCAACCTTCTTGCCGGTGGCAAGCCCATCCAGGTTGCCGAGACTCTCAAGGCTCTTGAGGGCGTTACCGCCGAGAAGCTCCAGGCTGTACGTGTGAATGTGCCAGAATTGGAGAAGAAAGACATGCTAACATTTATGTGCAACAGGCTGCCAAGAAGCTCCTCGAGGGCAAGGCCTCCGTCTCCGCCGTCGGTGACCTCCACGTCCTTCCCTACGCTGAGGATCTCGGTCTCAAGGTATAGACGTAGACTAGACTTTGTCGGCGCAGAGCGGGTTGTGCAATTCGTAGTTAATTGAAAGAGGAAATACCTAAACGCGAAACGAACCGATTGAAACTGGAAAGGCGTGGAACCTTTTTTGAGAAGATGTCAGGATTGGGAAACCGAAAAAACCGTGTACCAACAGCAAAACCGGCCGGGATGAAGTTGTGTTGTAGAACTTTCGTTGTAAAAGCGGGAGATGAAGAACGAACGGCTTGGGGACCGACGACTTTTTGTGCATATATAAACCTCTAGACTTTTACCACTCCTCGCCACTACTTCTCTAGCAGAGCTATCGAAAATGCAGCAGGCATTGTTTCTTTTGTTGACATTGGATACCTCATGATTGAGAGCAACGTTTTCAGTTGAACGGTGGTATGAGTTACAATCTAATACTGGTTTGTTTATTAGCTTGGTACTCCTAGTACACTAGACGAGATGTCTTCCGGATTGCCCTACACCTTTTAAAGACTTGAATAAATGGCTAGGTACGGATCCGAAAGGCATTAATAAAATCCAATATAGTACATCTCAATTTGGAAAAAGCGTTTTCACAACATAAAAACGCCTCGGCAAGTTGACCCGAGGTTTCGAGCTAACAATCAAACCAGCATTGGACGGTACAAGGAGTCTCACGGTAACATGGAAGTAGCTTGAAAGATAAAATGCTTAAGGCTCATTTGAGAGTTCATAAATGCACTGTCATGCTCGATCGCAAACGGTTGATTGAGGTCCTTCAAAATATCAGGGGTTGAATGTTTACTTTTGACCTTGTTAGGTAAGCTGCCGAGACCTACCTTACCTTCCAGGAGCTTGCCCGTCGCCCGTAGCTCCTGTTCAGTTTCGTCATGGCCATGGAAGGAAGCTTGGGCTTCGTTCGGGCTTGGTCTGCCTGGAGCTTCGTTGGGTGCCAAACAGAGTCCAAGAAAACTGGAAAAAAAAAAAAAAAGGAGGGGCATCACGTGACTCGGAGCTTCGGGCAGCGGAGCTTCTCGGGTCCTGGGTGTGGGCTGTGTGGCCCGGTTGCACCAGTGTGCCAGGGTGGGGACCAGTTTTGTCAAAGCGGCAGAATCGCGCGCAAGCAAGTACCGCAGCAGCAGACAGCAACAACCTCGTTAACCGTCAAGACAACCCCCACCACAAATTCTCGCCCAACATGGTGTTCGCTTGGAAGGCCGCTGGCATTACGTGAGTATTTCTGCGTTCAATTGTTTTTCCTTTTGGGAGGGGAGAGGAAGGGGAAATGGGGGATCCCGGTTTGTTGGAAGGGTGGGAGGAAGAAGCAGAATTGCCTCGAGAGATGGTGGAGGAGGATTGGACCGACGACGAACGAGTTCGAGAGAAACACGATCACTGCGCCAAAGCTGGAAGGGCAATTGTCCCGCGACTTGAAACTACGATGGACGGCGAACGACGGACGAACCTACGAAACCCACGGGAGGCGGAATTGGAAACGGCAAGCTGGGGACAAGAGGGCGGAGAACCCAGGCTATGGACGAAACCTGGCCTCAGGAAATATCGAGGGAAGGGAAAGGAAAGAACACACACGAAACATGGACAACAGGAGGAGCGCCGAATGTCTTGATGACATAGAGAGACGGGTACGAATGCGAAAAACTCCGGAAAGCGAGCAGGCGATGCAACAACATAACGAGCTTGATGCGACAAAGCAGCCAGCGTTCCTACAGAGCTACGACAGACACACGAGATGCAACCACCAGATAACGCATCGAAAGAACGAGCACAATGAGCCGGGGCAGGGCGAGGGGGCACAAGAGAGGGGACCAGACGAGAAAATAAACTATCAAGAGAAGACAGTGCAAGACAACGAAGGCTAACACGGTTCACGAAAATCACAGCTACAACCGCTACCTCGCGGTCGCCTCTCGGGCGCTCCGTCGCTCCCTCAAGGAGGATAAGAGAATCATTGCTGAGCGTCGTGGCGAGGCTGCCGAGATCAAGTTCGCTAAGTGGTCAGTAAGTAAACTCTTGTTTCCTTTAGCTCGAGGCACATCCAAACAAGAGGAGGAGAAAGAGAAACTGGGAATAGAACGAGTCAGGAGACATGGAGGAGCAAATCACGGACACCGGCACTGGACGAAACACGAAACAGAGTGCTGATTACATCCCCCCCCCTTCAATTTACAGAACGGCAAGCCTGGCGAGACCGTCAACCTCAGCTCCGCCAACGCTGCCGCCGCCGCCGAGAACGCCACCTCGGTTCCCTCTTCTTAAGCGAATCGACATACCATAACCATGACGATGTGCTGAGGATAGTGGTGTAGTGGTGGTGGACGGGAGATGAGAATAGGGTCATATCGCGAATCGCTCCCGCATGGCTTCAAACCCCACCTCCTGCCGAGTTGTCATTAAGCCCGAAGACGTATGACCTGTATCATCAATCATATTGGGGGAGCGAGGAAGAGACACTCAATAGACGGTTTATTGGCATTTACTTGTGGAGTGACTGTGACGGCTGAGAGGTGAACTGGGTTGATACGTGTGACTATGAGAATGACCTTGGTAACCTGAGTTGGTGGAATGGGTGTTCATCGGAGCATCACACAAGTCGTGGAAGAGATGCAGTGTCTTGTTGCAGAAAGCACAACCTCTCATTCGCTCTCCGGGCTTCACTGCATGAAACGCAAGACACAACAAACCTCCATTCAATGAATCAGCTGAATTAATTTGATTGCTTTTCGCTGAGAATGGTATAAGTTGTCAATAAATCATTACTTCGCAGCCTTATCAGCCCACTATCAAGCGGAAGGTGAGGAAGCTGATGTACCCGTCAACGTTCGGGCTCACGGACGCTATCAAGTCCAGGCACAGACATCCCCTAGCAAAACACCACTTCCTCCTCCACTCAACACAAACAAATGTTCATCTCAAGTGCATAATCACCTTTCCTACGGGAGCCCATAGCTCTTACCCAAAAAGACCATGACCCCAGACGACCACGAAGCTGCAGTTCAAAGAGGTTCGTTTTTCGTTCAGTTGATATCCCAAATGAAAAACCGCACCACCACCACTACCACGTTGGGACAACCCCGCTATAACTTTGACATCTCACTGACCTTTGTGTCACCACCACATCAGAACTGCTCACACTATCACTCGCAAACAACGACCTCAACTATCTCTACGGGGAGCCTCCAGCTCCAAGCATGTCTAATCCGGGGATCATCGCCACCAACATCACCAAAAAGTTTTGGTCTGCTTGTGCCAGTAGGTCATCGTCCCTTGCCTCCACTGACCGAGATCTCACGATGATGCTAACCAGTCGCTCCTCTCACTCATACAGCTTTGGAAACCGGCGAGATCGTGAAAGATGGCTATTTCACTCTGTACGAGGCCGTCGGGGCTCTCGAGGTATGCATCTTTCTTCTCTCACACACAGCCGCATGTACTAACACCACCTCCAGATCGGTGATCCCAAAATGGACAGCGGCTGTCTAGCGCCCGGCGAAACTCTTGAGGAAACCTACGATGTGAACCGGCCACTATCTGCCCCGGAGGTCCTAGGTATTATTGACCAACTGCTGTGTCTCGAAATGGCATGGCATCTGGGCTACCCCTTGTCGCAGACCATCCTTACCAGCGTTTACATCGAAGCCCTGGTGGAACCGGCGTCGGCTACGTTGAAGGAGGCAGACTTTGTGAGGAACCGAAAGACGCCGAGGGATCCCATGACGACTGTTTTGAGGGCGTATTGTCTGGGACTGGTGAGGACTTGTGCGGATGTGCTGGAGACGATCAGGGATGAGCTTTATTACGAGGTGAGTACGGCTGGATGAGAGACAGTGGGTGGGTGAGGTGCTGACATACATGACAGGAAGAGGATTTCGTTACCAATACCTACCGCCGCAACCTTATGGATCACATTGACCAGTATGAGATCAGGGATGAGATCTCATCAGCCAAGCACACGCTTCATGATCTCAGGGCACAGATTGGAACCGACATGGCACAGGCCCTTTCGTTCCGTCTTGAACTAAGGTCAGCCTTCCTTCGGGCTCTCGAACTCATAGAGGATCGCGGTAGCCCCGACTCTCTCCAGATACCCTGGTATCAGATGTTCAGCGTATGGGAAGCCATCCTTAAGCTCCCCGGCCTAGCAAAGGAGGTCCCCGAAGCCTTCAGCACCAAGCTTCAGCGGAAATTGGCGAGTAGTATGCCTCCTCGGCCGATAGTAACGCTCAGCTTTGACGAGGCGGCGAAGCACTTCAAGAAGCTATGCAGCGATGCCATCGACGCCGTCAAGATCCTGGACTATCATGATTCCCAGAGCCTTCTGAACTTCGTCTTCCACTTCCAAGCCCAGAAACCTCAGCCGCTAGTCTACATCCGCTGTCTGCTCCAGAACCTCTTGTTCAAAGACATGGTCCTCCTCGACCGGCTCAGCATCCGCCAAGTCATGGACGACGACCTCTCCATCGTGGTCATGCCCGCCCACGAGCTCCTCGATCCCAACAACGACCTCGTCGAAGCCCCCCACTCGGCCCGCTTCGCCATTGCCCACCAGATGGAACTCTTCCGCAAGCGCGCCGCCCAAGCCTACATCGACATCTTCCGCGTGCTATGCCAGAACCGGTGTCGCGTGCGGCGCATGCTGTGCCACTTGATCCAAGACTGGGAGCAGGTCCAGCTCGACGCCGAAGACATCGACCAGCTTTTGCAGATCCAAATCGACGAGAAGCCGCTGGCCTATCAGTCGCAGACCACGCTCACTATGGGTTCCGAACCGGGTTACTCTCTGCCTTTATCCTCGTGGGCATACCTCTACAAGCTTCGTCTAATGGAGTGGATAGTCCAGTTGGGCTTCGAGCTCGAGGTCTACGCTCCTGACGAGTTGGCAGGCATGTACTGGTATCTTTCCCACCTAGCGAAGACTCGTGCTCAGCATGTCGAACGCATCCAAGCGTTTACCAACCACCGCTTTAACCAACTTCGCTCTTCCTCTTCTACTACCTCCCCTTCCTCCTCATCCGTCATCCCCCCCTCCTCCCCCGCTTCCTCCTCCTCCACCCTCGGCCCAACCCACGCC
>HF970921.1:23077-33735 GCA_000604205.2 Neurospora africana FGSC 1740
CCCCCCCCCCCCCCCCCGACCTTTCGTCCTCCTTCCTCAATCAACATGGTCATTCTGCATCACCTCAACACCTTCGCGGCCATGGATCACATCCAAACGCCAAGCCCTCCTATTACTCCTCCTGTCCACCAGGAGTGCCTCTCCCCAGCTCCCCCCTCCCCTAACGAGTGCAACAACAAAACCATGGGTGAGGCTCAAAACCGCCAACCTTCTCCCGACAGGGCGTCGCGCTCTTCCTTCTCCTCCATCCGCGAGAACGAAAACACCCTCACCCAGACCTTCACCCACTCCAAGATTTCCCATCTCGACGTCGAAGAAGAGGTCGTTGACGATCGCACTCCCGAGGTCACTCCCGGCCCCTCGACCCTAAACAAGGTCCACGCCTTCAACATGATCCAGACCCAGTTCCGCCCCCCGGTGACCCAGCCCAACAGCAGGCTTCGCGGCTATGTTGCCCCCGCCGACAGCTTCCAAGGCTGGAAGGGAATCCAGGTTAAGGGCAAGCTTGCTAGCAGGAGCTTTGGAGACCTGACCATTCTGAACAACGTTTGGGGTAGTCCGCCAAAGGATCCCAGAAATGTCAAAATCAGGCCGGGTGAGGCTCCTATCGAGAGACTCCCTGCCGAAATTTTGAGTACGTACCCGCCCCGACTCCATAATGCGCCTCCCCCGCTTCGCATCTGGGAACAACCCGTTCGCTGACCACCGATGTGACAGGCGCCATCATCAGCCTCCTCTACCTCGACGTTCCCCCGAACGGCGTAACCCGGCGCAATATCGATCTGATGTCGCTGTTGCTGACATCCAAGACACTCCACTTTGCTACCTTGAGCACGCTGTACAGCCAGATCACGATCCCCCACTCGAGAATCTTCCACAAGTTCCTGACCCATATCGCCGAGCACCAAACGCTGGGCACAATCGTCCGACGACTCGACTTCTGCCACTTCAACCCTTCGCAGCTCTTCTCCACGGCCGCCGAACGATCCCAGGCTCGCAACCTGACTTCGGAGACCTTGCTCCGATGCCTTGAGTTGACGCCGAATCTTCAGGAGTTCTTGGTCCAGGAGCACATCGACCAGGACTTGAGTGCGGATGTGTTGAGGAAGCTGTTTTTGGGTCTTGAGCGCATGGAGGCTTTGGACTTTTGCGGATGTACTTCGACCTTCTTCAAGGATTCCTTCACGGCGATAGTGACCGCGGCGGATTGGCCCGCGCACTTGTCGATTCGCCGCCTCTCGATGCACAAGTGCTTGACGCTGCCTTCGACTGTCTTTGAGACCATTCTTCCCCGACTTGGCTGGTTGACGCACCTTGATGTCGCCGGCACTCGCATCACTGATGCGGCCCTCATGTCGATCCCCCACACGGCCAGGATCACTCACCTGAATATCGCCAAGTGCAAGTTGCTCTCGGCACGTGGCGTCATTGATTTCCTCGCCAACCACCCTGCCGCCCAGGATATCGTATACCTGAGCTTGGCTACTGATGCCAGAAGCCACCAACTCTTTGATGTCCAAGACATTTCCGAGCTGCTCCCTGTCCTTCCCCAGACGCTCAAGTCGCTCAGCTTGAAGGGAAGCAAGATGGATCCTTCGCACATTGATCTGCTCCGGCCCTTGACCAAGCACCTTGAGGAACTGGCTATTGGCCGATCCCTTCTCCTGGAGGATGTCAACCGTCTTTTTGTGCCGGACGAGACTGACGATGTTGAGAAGCAGCTCGAATGGGTTCCGCATACACTCAAATTCCTCGATCTTTCGGATTTCTGGGGTACCGAGTTGGACCTGGTTTATCTGTTCAACAGCCGCTGTGCGATCATGAAGGCCTTCTCTGCTCCTCTCGAAGTCGTTGAGTTGGCGGAGGATGTTTTCCGTCGTGTGGTGAAGTCGTCTGCTACCTTGCAGCGCATGGGCTGGCGCACCTCGGAGGTCGGTAGTCGCGGATGGATGGTGCGACAGAAGTCTCAGGACCCCTCTGTGCCACGCGACGACGGCAGCCGTGGTTGGAAGATGGGCGCCGAAGCCTGGGGAATGAGGAAGATCCCCGTCGCGAGAGCTGAGGTCGGCGGTATGTACGGGAGCTTCATGTTTGGGCGCAAGCTCTAAGCAGCTCTTTTCACATTCGCGATCGGTCTGTTCCTCGTCACAACCTTTTCCCGACTCTCTACTCACCTTTTTAATTCTTATGTATCCCCTATGTTTGCATGGCATGGCATGGTATGACCGGCATGGCAAGCGAGCGATTTCGGCGTTTTTTTATCCCTCGGTTTTGCGTCAACCAAGGGAGTTTGGAGTTTTTGATATCATTTTCGCAAAACCGAGAGCGAAATCGTCTTGAGTTCCCATATCCATTTTCCACCATTGGATCTATCGGCATTTGAGAGGGTTTCCGCATCATCGTCATTGCATGGAGTTTTTGGGTGGATAGGCTTTTTCTGTTTTCTGATCAAAAGAAAGGTTATCAAAATTATTGCTTTGCATCGAAGGACATCAATATACCAAAAGCAGGAGTTTCCCAAGGAGAAGGAATTGACTGTTTGGTCATAAAGAGATAAAAGGAGGCAAAACAAACAGTTTTCTTGATAGCTGCTTTTCGAAATTGCATGCAGGTCTTGTATATATAGCTTCTAGTGGGAGACCACGGGAAAGGATCTGGATGGGATGGAGATTTGTGCTATATTTATAAGCAGCTTAACTAGGATTTCCGGTCTATTTTAGCCAGTTAATCTACTTGACTACCTACAAAATGCGCTACACTGAACATGTGCAAATGATATCCAAGAAATAGATAAGATATCGGACTCGTTCCCAAATCGCTGAGTGAGTGAGTAATTTGTATGTGTGATAGATAGCCACTTGGGTGTGACCATTCCCGAGACCTTGCTTGACCCGGCCCCGCGTGGGGGTTTGGGTCCCCTCCTCCGACTGAATACTTAACTGTTCATATAATGCTAGAGCAGAAGGTGAATCTCTTTTAACTGGTTCCCTTGATGCATTCTGCAAGAGGTTCACCAACTGCAAGTGACGTCACTGAGGCTGTCGATAAAGATGCAAGAGACGGTACCTGCTTTTGTTTGGTGATGGGATCCGTGTTCTTGGGCTGATATTACGGCGGGTGAGCTTTTTGGAGTCGGGGGTTCTGAGCTATTGGCTCGGAGACTGAAGAAAGACTTGCTCTACGTCTATATCGCCGCTCAAGACTCGGCAATTCTACCCAATGCCCGTGGCATTTTAGTAAACGAAACATTGCATAGAAGAATGTCGTGCCCAGGGTTAGGGAAAAGCAAGCGCCTCTTCAAGTCCCCAGCTGACGCTCTGGTTTCTGCCACTTCCAGCAGCTGGCGAACGTGCGCGGCAGCAAGGAAGCGGCGGGCATCCCAACAACATGAGTGGCCACCACTGCCTGGCTCGGCGACGCATGGTCCACCTGTGACCTTGCAGCAGTGACCCGAGACGTCGTAACAACTGAACTGAACCTGGAACTGAATCCAAACCACCAACAAAACCTATCGACAACGACTCGGAGTCACTCCGAGTATAGCATTCCGCTTCCATCGGGTCATCCACGATGGCGCCGAAACAGGACACACCGTTCCGCTCGGCGGAAATGAGCATGGTCCAGCTCTACATTTCCAACGAAATCGGCCGCGAAGTCTGCAATGCCCTGGGCGAGCTGGGGCTTGTCCAGTTCAGAGACGTAATGCCATCCGAGTCCTCCCCTGCCTGCCTTGCTGCCCTGTCATCACGAGAACCCACCAACACAACCACCACCACCAACGATAACATCAACATCGGTCGCTAACCATGTCTGCCACTACAGCTTAACTCGGAACTCAGTGCTTTCCAAAGAGCATTTACCCAAGATATTAGACGCCTCGACAATGTCGAACGCCAACTGCGTATGTCCTCCCCTCGAAGCCACCACACATCGCATCATCGCTAACTCGTGTGCCAAGGCTACTTCCACTCCCAGATGGAGAAGGCTGGAATCCCTCTCCGCAAACTCGACCTCGACGTAGACACCCTCGCCCCGCCCACCACCACTGAGATCGACGAACTCGCCGAACGTGCCCAGAGCCTGGAGCAGCGCGTCTCTTCTCTTAATGAGAGCTACGAAACATTGAAGAAGCGCGAGGTCGAGCTGACCGAATGGAGATGGGTCTTGCGCGAGGCTGGCGGCTTCTTCGACCGCGCCCACGGCAGCGTCGAGGAGATTAGGGCGTCCACCGACAACGATGACGCCCCTCTGCTGCAGGATGTCGAGCAGCACAACACCGCCGCCGATGTCGAGCGTTCCTTCTCTGGCATGAACATCGGGTTTGTTGCCGGTGTTATCGGTAGAGACCGCGTCGATGCCTTTGAGCGCATCCTCTGGCGTACCCTCCGCGGTAACCTTTACATGAACCAGGCCGAGATTCCCGAGCCTTTGATCGATCCCACCATCAACGAGCCTGTTGAGAAGAACGTCTTCGTCATTTTTGCCCACGGCAAGGAAATTCTCGCCAAGATCCGCCGCATTTCCGAATCTATGGGCGCCGAGGTGTACAATGTCGATGAGAACAGCGATCTGCGCCGGGATCAGGTTCACGAGGTCAACGCTAGACTCAACGATGTCCAGAACGTCCTTCGCAACACCCAGCAGACGCTCGAGGCTGAGCTTACACAGATCTCCCAGTCGCTTTCGGCTTGGATGATTCTCATCAGCAAGGAGAAGGCTGTATATAACACTCTCAACCTCTTCTCGTACGACCGGGCTCGCCGGACGTTGATTGCCGAGGGTTGGTGTCCAACCAACGACCTGCCGCTCATCAGGTCTACTCTGCAGGATGTCACCAACAGGGCTGGTCTCTCGGTCCCGTCCATTATCAACGAGATCCGGACCAACAAGACCCCTCCTACGTACCTCAAGACCAACAAGTTCACCGAGGCTTTCCAAACCATCGTCAACGCCTACGGTACTGCTACCTACCAGGAAGTCAACCCTGCCATCCCGGTCATCGTCACTTTCCCCTTCCTCTTCGCTGTCATGTTCGGTGACTTTGGTCACGCCGTCATCATGCTTTGCGCCGCCCTTGCCATGATCTACTGGGAGAAGCCCTTGAAGAAGGTCACGTTCGAGCTCTTCGCCATGGTCTACTATGGTCGTTACATCGCTTTGGTTATGGCCATCTTCTCCGTCTACACCGGTCTCATCTACAACGATGTGTTCTCCAAGTCCATGACGCTCTTCGACAGTCAGTGGAAGTGGGAAGTTCCCGAAAACTACAAGGAAGGTATGGTTGTCAGGGCCGTGCTGAAGGAACCCAACGGCTACCGCTATCCCTTTGGCGTCGATTGGCGTTGGCACGGTACCGAGAACGAGTTGCTCTTCAGCAACAGTTACAAGATGAAGATGGCTATCATCCTGGGTTGGGCCCACATGACGTACTCGCTGTGCTTCTCATACATCAACGCCCGCCACTTCAAGAAGCCGATCGACATCTGGGGTAACTTTGTCCCGGGTATGATCTTCTTCCAGTCTATCTTCGGTTATCTCGTCCTCTGCATCATCTACAAGTGGTCCGTCGACTGGTTCGGTACCGGCAGGCAGCCGCCTGGACTCTTGAACATGTTGATTTACATGTTTTTGCAACCCGGTACCCTTGACGGTGGCGTCGAACTCTACCCTGGCCAGGCTACAGTTCAGGTTATTCTCCTGTTGCTGGCTGTCGTCCAGGTTCCTATCCTACTCTTCCTCAAGCCGTTCTATCTTCGCTGGGAGAACAACCGGGCGCGCGCCAAAGGCTATCGCGGTATTGGCGAGCGATCTCGTGTTAGTGCTCTGGATGACGATGATGAGAACGGCCATACCTTTTATGGTGACGCCGGTGACGACTATGAGGGTGCGGCCACGCTTACCCACGATGACCACGGTGATGGTGAGCATGAGGAGTTTGAGTTTGGTGAGGTGATGATTCACCAGATTATTCACACTATCGGTGAGTTCTTCTGTCCGATGAACGGTTATGTTAACGGTGGCGTGCTAATAACGAAACAGAATTCTGCCTCAACTGCGTCTCGCACACGGCTTCCTACCTCCGTCTTTGGGCTCTTTCGCTTGCGCATCAGCAGCTTTCCGCAGTGCTCTGGTCCATGACCATGGCGAAGGCGCTGGAATCTAGAGGTCTTGGCGGTGCCCTCTTCCTCGTGGCTGCGTTCGCCATGTTCTTTGTCCTCAGTGTTATCATTTTGATTATCATGGAGGGTGTCTCTGCTATGGTAAGCTTGCTCTCCGCTATTTTGAATGTGTGGAATTCAAATGCTAACCAGGGTGAAATCAACAGCTTCACTCATTGCGTCTCGCGTGGGTCGAGTCCTTCTCCAAGTTCGCCGAGTTTGGCGGATGGCCGTTTACGCCGTTCTCGTTTAAGCAACAGCTTGAAGAGTCGGAGGAGCTTAAGGAGTACATGGGTTGATGATTGTTTTGCTTGTTTTGGTCTTTTTGGTTGCTGGTCCGTTCCTTTTTGGTCACAGTATTATTAGAGTGGTGAGCATTGGGTGTGCGGTGTTGGTAGTGGTAGATGCATAGAGGAATGATATGGCATTGTTATCCCATTCTGAACTGTTTCTTGCTTGTTCCGCTATGAGGTAGTAATCTCTGGCTTCAAACTTCAGTCGTGTACCGAGGTCCAGAACCGTGATGCGGTTCTCCTTCCAACCATGAAAGGCTACCCTCCCCGAGTTACATCGGATGACACAGCCAGAGGAGGGGAACCGTCTTGGCACCTGCATCGCTCTTACCCCTTCAGGTTACACCAATTCGATATACAGTTAATCCGGCCGACATCGATTCAACGAACGACTTCACTTCAGTTATGAACACATTGTGTTCAAGTTCCCCTCACAGTCACCTGCAGTCACTCATTCACCCGCGTCGTTCTTTTCCTTTTCCATTCTCCCCTTTCCTCTCTGCCTACCTGGGTAGAAACGGGTACCTACCTACCCTAATATTGCCCCTCCCCCTCTGCCTTGGCACTATTCCCTTTTCTCCCCCCAACCGTCATTGTACCTTTCGCCCCTCGACGGAGACCAGACAATGAGACCAACAACCCACCTCCGCCTCTTCAACCCCTCACTCCACCTCATCAGTCGCAATGGTTCATCCACAAAACAACCGTTAGGAAGGGTTGTTCCCCTGCCATTGCAACGGAAATATGGACAACTACAGCAACCAGTGGTGGAGCGCCGGGTCCAGAGACCGGAGCTCTTAAATAATAAGCAGGAGCAGGAGCAGGAACAAGTGGAAGTCAAAGTAAACGAGGAGGGCCAGCAACAACAAAGGCAGATTAAGAGGGATACGATTGGGGTGCATAGTACCTCTAGCGGGCAGAAGGGGCATCAAAAACAACATGGGGAGGAGTACCATCATCGAGTGGTGGTGGGAAGCGGGGGCCAGGGACAACAGCAACAAACCCAGGGAAAACAGCACCCACGTCAGCAGGTGGCGATATTAGCCCGCACACATCCCCTACTAACGGATCAAGATCCCGCCGAAGTGGAAGGCTCGGAGATGCCAGCGGCAAAAGGGAAAGTAGAGAGCGGTGGTGATGGGTTGAACGGGCAGGGAGAGGGACAGGGACAGGGACAGGAAGACGGGAAAACAGGACTGGAGGAAACCAAGATAACGGAATTGGGCCTCGAGGTCAGCAAGGGGGGTGGTGGTGGTAATGCTGACAGTGGTTGTGGAGGTGACAGTGGTGGGGGTGTACGAATCCGAAAGATGGGGAGCCATAGTACCAACCGTGGGAGTATTCTTGCTCATATGGGTGGATGGGCTGCCGTTGGTCGTGGTCGTACTGCGGGTGCTGATGGAAGTGGGACAGTGAGGAAGAGTGAGCAGAGTCAGCAGGCTCAGCAGGCTCAGGAAAGTAAAGGGCTAGAAGGCGGTGATGGGAAACTGAATCCCGGGAAAGCTGGATCAGTGGAAAGAGCCAAAAAGAAGGTTCCGTCGTATATGACGCTCAGTCTAAAGAGTGGTCGCAAGTTTGGTCCGGGTGCGTTGGAGGAACAAAAGGGTTTGGGTGGTTGGAAGGTGGGGAGTGATCTGATCATCAGTGGTGGGAGCGTGATGCTGAGGTCTTTGGGGTTATCGTCGCCGTCAGGTGTGACAGGGACGGGGACAGAGGATGATAAAAGAGAGGCAGGCGAAGCAAAACCAAAGACGATGACGACTTCAGCATCAGAACAAGCAACAAAAGCAAACGAAGAGCCTCAAGAAACAACACAAACAACATCAACAGAGGAACCTCCACAACAACAACCACCACCCCTCGCCACCCACCGCCTCACCCTCATCCCCCACGCCAACACCGACATCTTTTCCCCCGCCCCCCCTCCCGGCACCCTCCTCATCCACGCCTGCAACGCCCAAGGCGACTGGAGCACCGGCCTAGCCAGGACCTTCCGCACCAACTATCCCAGAGCCTACAAAAGATACCAGGTGCACTGCTCCTCCATCCCCACCACCACTACCACCATCTCCTCCTCCTCCTCACAAACCAATCTCTACCCAGTCCCAGACCAAGAAGCCGAATCCGACCCCATCCAAGCCCGCAAAAACGCTTTGACCAAGCACCAGCGCAGCTTAGTCGGGACGGCACTACTCATCCCCCCTCGTCCCTCCGTTCCGGATGACAAGAAACATTTTATCGGATGTCTGTTTACCAGTCTGGGGTATGGACCGTATAGAGATCCTGCGGTGGCGATGCTGAAAGCGACGGGGAAGGCGATGGAGGATCTGATGAGGCAGGTTGCGGAGTGGAATGTGAACGCTGCGAAGAAGAATATGGCTGTTGGCCCGGAGATGAGGATGCCTACCTTTAGGATTAATGCGGGCAAGTCTGCTGCGGTGGAGTGGGAGATGACGAAGGAGGTTTTGGAGAAGTTGGAGGTTAGGGTGCCCGAGGGGATGTTGCCGGGGGGAGGGGAGATTGGGGTTTTTGATGGGGTTGGTAATGGTGAGAGGGAGGGGGGGAAGAAGGGGAAGGGGAAGGGGAAATAGGTCCTAAGCAATTCCGAGGACGAGAGAAAGACAAGTCTTAACAAAGGGGTGGTATGAAGAGTAATATTGATACCAATGACTGCTAGGGGGCAACTATTTGTGTCTAGAGAAATAAGACTCCCTAAACCTACAGCCCCTTCGTGGTAACAATTCCCATGTTTGACCAACCTAACCATATCCATATTCCTTAACGCCTCGCTATGCATATTATCAAAACAGAATGATGCCATACTGCCCCTCAGCCACCCAGAGAATACCATAACCCCAACCCTTTTCAGCCGGAAACTGAACCCAAGACGGAAAAGTCGGAACCAAGACCGAATGAATAATGTCAACGACGTTTCCTCCCAAGGAGACCCTACCTCCTCTTCGCCGCCGTGCCAATATCTGCCTCAGCCTCCAAATCATCATCCAACTCATCCAACTCCTCATCCTCCAACACACTCTGCTGTCTCTTCCTCTTCGTTCCCGAACCCGAGACACTTGATCCCGGTCCCTTCCCCTTATCTGCCTTGTCCTTCTCCCCACTCTTCTCTTTGTCGCCACCCTTCTTCTCCTTCTCCTTCTCCTCCTTATCAGCATCCTTCATCAGCTGATCCTCGATATTAAAGTTCTTGCGTGCCGCCTCAATCTCCTTCTTCTTCTCAAATACCTCCTGGATCTTGCCCATGAATCGCGGGTTGCGACGCATGGCGAATTCGAAATCTTCAAACTTGACTTTTTGTCTACCGGCGTGGTGGGCGGCGCGGGTGGCTTCGAAGCCCACGCCTTGGATGAAATCGGTTATGAGCTCGTCGAGAACGCGCACGGTTTCGGGGAGCGGGTTCTTGAGGTCGCCGTGGCCGTAGAGGAGTTGGGCTACTATTGTGGGGGGGAAGGAGGAAACGTTAATTGATCTGAGGCAATGACATATGATGGAGGAGACGAGGGATGGGGAGGGGGAACACGAAAAGAAGCGGACGTACGTTCGTTGTGGTTAAAGTTCATTTTGCCGACATTTTTGCCGGCGCGGGCGCGGGGTTCCATGGCGGGCGGGCGGTGGTGGGCTTGAGGCCCGGCGTGAGGGTGGTGATGTGGTGATGAGAGAAGTTGAGGTGGATGGAGGTGGTTGAGGATCGCGGTCGCGGTCGAGCGAGTACGATACGGTGCAATGTGTGGAGGTAGGTTTGGATGCAAAGCGAGTAGAAAGCTGAGTTGATCGATGGGCTTAAAGTTTCTGTCGAGCGGACCAAGAAGCTCGACGTTGAAGGTTGGTGCGCTTTGAAGGCTCAAGCTGCGCGGGGTCGAGAGCTCGATCAGCCTTGTCGCGTTAAGTGGTGGAGGAATGCTTTGGCGACTTGGAGGATGCGAGGCGCGGCTGCGAGGTCGAATATGGTATGATAGACTGAAAGATAGTCGATTGCTTGGTGTGGAAGAGCATTCGGCCCGGCCGCACACGTCCAAGGTTTCTAGTCTTGTTGGAGGACAGGTTCGAAGTCGAAAACGATGACGATGGATGATGAACAATCGACAAACAAATGAGGCTCCGAAATGCCAAACTTAGAAAAGGCCCCCAAGGCCCCCAACGGCGCCAGGAACCCCTGCCTTGTGTAACGGTGGTCCCACAAGGCGGTATG
>HF970921.1:52041-65947 GCA_000604205.2 Neurospora africana FGSC 1740
GCGGGATTCGGGTTTGTTGGTGTAGCGCAGCGGAGTGGAGAGTGGATGGATTGGTGAATGATGGAGGGTCTGATAGAGACTTTGATGCGACGATGAAATTGAGGGGAGATGGCGTAGGCGCAAGATGCGCGCTGCTCTTTGTCGGTCTTGCTGACGAGTTTGTAGTAGAGTCCGGGAAGAATGAAACTGGGACTGGGACTGGGACTGAAGGTGAAGCTTGACGGTTTGGGGTGTGGTTTAGGGGTGGTTTGGTTTTTGAGTCTAGGATGTAAGGGTTGGTAAGTAAAATGTTCGTTGGACATTTTCCTTGTTTCTTTTGGGAATATGAATATACCTCTGCTAGTACGTGCCCGGGCTGGAAATTCTTGAGCTTAATTGTTGGTTTCGTCGTATCGACACCTAGCTGCCGTGGGGTCCGATGAATGTTGTCGTGGATGATGATGCTGAGTGTCCTCGATACTTTCCTTGATTTTTGTTTTTAGAGTTCTTCCGGCCGGACAGGATCAATGTGCTCTTGCCTTCATTTCTTGGTCACATTGAAGCACGTATTAAAGAAACCGAAAACCCACCTGCCTTCTGTTTTCATACCAGAGCCTTTGCCTGCCTTCGCTGCAAACCTTATCCAGCAGCCTCAACTCCAATACCCAACCTAGAACCCTCAAAGTTCACCTCAAAACTTCCCACCCTAGCAACCATCGCACTTCTGATTCTCAATCAGGGGAAGGTTTCTATGGTCTGTTGACACATTTTGGGCGGTGTTCTTTATTGGTGCAGGTGGGTGCGTGCGTGGCTTTGGCAGTGAGTGCCTGATGGAACGAGGCTCGATAGCATATGCGAAGGGAAGAATGAACTGGGACTGAAAATGGGATTGGAGGCGAAGTGAAGGGTTCAGGGTGGTTTGGTCTCCTAGGATATAGGTGAGCGTCGGTGAGTGTGGTCATGAATTTTGCCTTGTTTCCCGTCTTGGGTGTTGGGAACATGCCAAAATCCAAATATATGTGTTGGAAACCTTGAGGCTTTTGCGTGCTGACTTTGTCTTCTTGGTACCGAGCCGGGTTACTGATAAATGTCATGCTGCTGCTGGTGATGGTGATGATGTTAATGGTGATGAGTGTCCTGGATTGCATTTTAGGATTTTTGTTCCTCCTGCCTTCATTTTCCCGAGTCACGAAAGCAGGTACTAACACGTCGCTTCCATCATGACAACTCTCATGATGCCCGTTCGAGCGCTAACTTACCTGAACATCTCAGGTACGCCTTGGGTTCCTGTATAGCAACATACCGTTTCAAGTCGATGATTGGTTTTCACATGAAGTTCTTAAACGGACAAATGAGGTCAACACCGACTATTTCTTCATTATAGAAATGTAACTATCTACGAACGAACAACAATGAACGAAAGGGGAGTGAATGCGAGCGAAGTGTCCTCGTCGAACACTCGTCGGCGGGAATACGTACCTGCCTGCTGAGTAAGGACGGGAAGTCAGGGTGCCTTATCTCTGCAGTGTACCGATGTTCACCCGCTGCAGTCTGCACGTCTTGATAGCGCCGACTAGTCTAATGCGGGAGAGCTTTTCTTTTACGTGATGACCCGAAGCTTAGAGGTAGCCAGACGGGTCCAGACTCCCATCGGCTTCTTCCGGTTCCTGTCGCGATGTCGGCAGCCCCACTTTGGACTGCCTTTATTAACCTCCATCGCTCCTGTCATTCAGAATAGAGTCCGTTCATCCATTGTTTTCTGACTCTTTCCATCGGCCGTTGGTGTTGTTGGCAAATTGCCTAGCACTCCTTGGCATCGACTTGACTTTCATATGATCATGGACGCAATAATGCTCCACGGCCTTATCGCCGTCGAAAGCGCACCGCCTCTCAAACTTCCCTCCGCTCCCGGAAAGGCCGTAGCCCGGACCTACCCCGGTGCTCCGCAAGACGTGGCGAGTATCGAACTCCAACCTCTTTTCCGGACTCCTACATCCAACAAGTCGGCCTCAACATCTCGAATCAAACTCGCTTCTGCTTCAGGCTCCGGCCATCTCCCCAAGTCTCGCACCGAGACGAGTATCTTCAGCTCCGGTCCCGAGCTGGAGGATCAAAGCCGTCCGGGAACTCCCAAAGCGGACTCTTTGAACGATGATAGCGCAAACAGCGATAGCGTCGAGGCGATGCAGAGCATCATGCAGCCTTACATGAACCGTTGGCGATTGCTGGCCATGTGTCTGATCAGTCTGAGTAACGGCATGAGCGATTCCGCGCCAGGTGCTTTGATCCCTTCCATCGAAGAGTACGTCTCTTTCCCTTCCTCGCCCTTTGTAACGTTGGTACTAACGTGAAACAACAAAGATACTACTCCATAGGCTACGCCATCGTCTCCCTCATCTTCGTCGGCAATGCTCTCGGCTTCATCGCCGGCGCCTTCTTCGTCGACGCCATCCGCGAGCGGCTGGGACGCGCCAAGACGCTCGCCGTCGGCCAGGGCCTCATATCACTGGGGTACATCCCCATGATTTCCACCGCTCCGTACCCCGCCATCGTGGTGTCTTTCTTCTTTGTCGGGTTCGGCATGTCGATTAATCTGGCCATGGGCAACGTGTTTTGCGGATCGTTGAGTAACTCGACGACGGCGTTGAGCATGATGCACGGCTCGTATGGTATTGGAGGAACCGTCGGCCCGCTGCTGGCGACGGCCATGGTGACTGTTTTTGACGTAGTTTGGAGTCGGTATTATGCGGTGAGCTTGGGGTTGGCGGTTTTGGGGGGTGTGTGTGGGACTTGTGCGTTTTGGGATTATGAGAGGGATACCCAACAGCACTTGGGTTCCTCTGCTGGTGGAAGTGGTAGCCAGTCGGGCTCAACGGCGGCGCCCAAACGTGACTGGCGCGCCGATGTCACGGCTATGGTTTCCGCTCTGTCGAACCGTGTCGTCCTTCTTGGTGCACTGTTCATCTTCGCCTATCAAGGCGCCGAAGTTAGTATCTCCGGCTGGGTGAATACCTTCCTGATGGACTCGCGCCATGTGCACGATGGCTCGGTTGGTTATGTCACCGCGGGTTTCTGGGGCGGCATTACTCTCGGTCGGTTCCTGCTGGCGCCGCCGGCTCATCGGATTGGGGAGAAGTTGTTCGTCGTCATTGTCGTTGTGGGAGCGTGTGCTTTCCAGCTGGTGGTCTGGCTGGTGCCGAACTTGATCGGAAACGCAGTGGCTGTTGCCATCGTTGGTCTGCTGCTGGGACCTGTGTACCCGTGTGCAGCGGCGGTATTCATGCGGAATATAAGCAAGCAGAAGCAGGTTAGTGGGATGGGTGTGATTTCGGCGTTTGGAAGCTCGGGAGGCGCGGCGGCTCCGTTTACGACGGGTCTGTTGGCGCAGGCAGCTGGCACGTTTGTGTTGCATCCGATTGTCATTGGGTTGTTTGTGGTTATGATGATTTGTTGGTATGGCCTGCCGAACAAGCCCAAGAGAAGCGAGTAAAGGTGGGTGATTCTGTTGATGGGCGTGACCTGCCGGACCAGACATTCGCCCTTGGGATCAGGACATCGTTTGAATATTTCTTATTCCACTTGTGGAATTCGGGTGAAATTTATTTCGGAAAACCTTGTTTTGGTATGGGTCATGGCTTCGTCACTGCCTATGAAGCACTCTGTTTGCTTTTTGATACTGCAAGACATTTTTAATCATTGCAGCCTGCCCCCTCTCGCTGGACGCCCATGAAGTGTTATTCTGATACTTTGAGTGCATGGTCATTCTTTTCTGCTTCCTTCGGCTCTCTTTCTCTTCTCAACTGCCTGCTCTGCTGACTAAACCAGATACGCATAGCGACCGCGACTTCCCGAAGTCTTCGACTCTCCGATCTTCTCCCAGAGGACTAAGTCCCAAGGAACAGAGCGATGCAGGGATGGATTTCTGAGTGGTCTTCTTCTCTTTCGCTTCAACCTCGTCCTGCTCGGCGAAATGCTCCAGAGACAATACCTCCCGCCCGCTCAGACGTGCAGCTCAGCTCTCGCGCGGTATCATCCTCCGCCAATGGATAAACAAATGTGTCGTCCACCAATTAATCGAAACTTGCAGCATGAATCACAAATGGGAGTGATTGAGAGGTGGGAATTCGTAAGAGCACGTCTACGTGTCCTGGCTAACCCGACTCAGACAAGATACATTCAGCGGTCGTGATGCAGCCAACCATCGTCGCAGGGTATCAGCCACTCATGACAGAAAATTTGCCTACGATTGAGAGATCAGGTGACCGTTGGGCGACAACATCCGAAAAGCCCGCGTCAGCCTTACCGAAAACTCAACAACCTCATCAATCTCAACAGTCTCTTGGCAACTTCAAAAGAGGTACTCCGTACCATCGCGCCTTCTACATGGGGTCTTCCATTTCATCGAGGCGCAAGCTATCGGTTCAGCAGGCCGTCGATACGGCTGACAACACCGGTGGAGGCCTACATCAGCTATTCATCAATATTAGAAAGATCCCTCGGATTCGCAACAAAAACCCGGTCGAACTATGCAGCCGATGCAGAAAGATCAATTTGAAGGACTTTTTTGATAATGAAGCCACCAGGATGACTCGAGAACGCAAACGAATGTTGTTTCTTGGAAAACTGGACAAAGAGACAACATGCGTACTTTGTCAGTTTTTCTATTCGATGCGGCGGCGACCAAAAGAAAACGAAATCCAAGAAGAAACAGAGGTCTACACCTTGCAATCGATGTTTCTTGGGAGCGGAGTTGTATACTCGGAGGCCTACCCTTCCTCGTACTATGCTCTTTCTAGGGTGCTTTTTGTTCTCCCCGGCGAACTAGATGTCTGTGAGGATAGCCTCTTTCGTTTTCCCGGCAACCCAAATTGGATAGTTCCACAATCCTCTCCAGCTGCGCCGTTCTTCGGCCACAAAAAGCCCAGCCTGAGCGCCTTGCCTTTTTCTCCAACATCTATCAATTATCCTTTACTACGGGCATGGTGCGAACATTGTGATATTCATCATAGCACATGTGCCCCAACTAGTAAAACGAAACACAGGTCCGACAAGCAAGGTGTCGGGCCTGCGGTCCGGTGTATTGATTGCCACACGCGCGAGATCGTCGAGATAGCAACCTCCGACAGGTTCTTCGCTCTCAGTTACGTTTGGGGCAAGCAGCCCTCTCCTGAGAGCGAATGTACTTTAGGCGCCAGGGAAACAGCCTTGATAAGCGGTACACGACAGCTTCCTAATGATATACCGAAGGTTATCGAGGATGCAATGATTGTCGTAGCAAATCTTGGCGAGCGGTACCTATGGGTTGATCAGTATTGCATCGATCAAAATGATGCGGACGATAAGCACGCTCAGATTGGAAATATGGCTGCTATCTACGAAGGCGCTTATGCAACTATTGTTGCGTTTTAGGCTGCAGACTCAGCTTCTGGACTTCCTGGTGTCAGTGGTCTACCAAGGAAGCCCTATACTTTGGCATCAAATCCAAAGTATCATCCTCTTTCGGCTATTCGACCAAGTGCTATCACTTCTAGGCAGTTGGTCACCTCTTCATTTTGGATGACGAGAGGATGGACTTATCAAGAAGCCATCTTGTCACGTCGTCTCCTGATTTTCACTGATTATCAGGTTGAGTTCGTCTGCTCGTATGCTGTATGGCATGAATGTACTCTCCCCGGAATGAGGGATGAATCCTCGAGACCGGATGAGCACTGGATGATAAAGAACTTTCTCGAAGCAATCACACCAATGGAAAGATCAGCCGGCAAGACCCCAGTGCGCATAGGCGCCCTCATCAAATACATTGAAGAGTACAGTGGACGACACCTGACCTATCAAACCGATGCCCTGAACGCTATAGCTGGCTTGCTTTCACGCATATCAACACTTACATACTTGGGTATTCCTATCGTCGACCGGTTTGAGTTTGCCGCGAGTCTTCCACGCACGTTGGTTGTTGAGGGGGCACTATGGCGGTTTCTCATCGGCCTCACCTGGTATCCCGCCCGGAGAGGAAGCTTACCTCTACAGAGAAGATATGCCTTTCCCAGCTGGTCATGGCTCGGCTGGGAAGGGCGAGTCAAATTTCCAGACCCAAGATTCCTGGATCCACGAGAACCAGACAATAAACTCAGATCCGTCGCGAGTGTTTGGATTACGAACCAGGTCACCCATACCATGGGCGAAACACTCGTGCCATTTGCTCATCTTTTGCAAGAATCACGACTGGGTAAGGAGCCTACGAGTATCCTACCACATCTAACCAACTACCTTTGGGTGGAAGGCCAGGTGATTAAGATGACGTTTACCATTGGGGGTACGCCTGGTAAAGAGAAATGTTTCGTACGCACAAGTCATCGTCCGCCGATGCACATATATTCCAATGCTTACTGGGTAAAATTCCGCAACTGTCATCCTGACAGCCTGAGCCAGGGGACTGTGCATCAACGAGTCAAGACGGGGGAATGGGATTGTCTCTTGCTAGCAACCCTGAATTTCCGGTTTCGTGTCGGCTATTTTCTTATTCTAGACCAAGTACAGCGAGATGAGAACATGGAAGGTGAAGATTGCCACTACGTGGTTGGGTCCGCCCGGCTGAAACATTGTTTTGCAGATGATCACCCATGGGATGACCCCAGTCTGCGACGGAGAATCAAGCTGTGTTAAATACAAGACCTTTCGTCCAGCCGGCTCAACTACCCATGAACGTGGACATAAACCTCACCTTGAAGGTATTATACCCGGCAGTCATCACTTTCGAGCCGACAAGTTTCAGTCTCGGTAGGGCTGAGTGACAACGGGGACCGTTAGCAAGTTTGGCTACGATGGTCACTTGTGTGTGGGAACCGAGATCGGTAATAGTAGGTCAATTACCTTTTTCGCTACAGGTACGTTCAGAACCAGATCATATCATGTTCTACAATGCGCTGACTGTAGCCTTGACAGCCATGGTTCTTAGCTCTGACACACAAGCGAATCGTTCCACTCACCTCGCTCTCTTTGTTGGTCAGCAACTGATGCGATTCCTTTCTTTCTGCCTGCTACCGGTCTACATGGGGAGGATAACAGGGGATGATGTATAAGAATGTGTTGTCGATGTGATCTCCAGGGCTTTTATTTTCTCGAGTTTCTAACCTTTACGGCCTTTCCGTCTCGATTCCTCTCATCTCTCTTTTTTTTTTTCCCCCAGTGGCTTACTTTTTCCTCTTTCCTTTTTGTTTCCATCCTTCAGTACCTACCTTACCTAGATACGCTCTAGATCAAACACTGCTAAATGTCAACCCTCTCGCAACACACATTTCTCGTGATCGACACCTCACTCCTTTTATAACTGCTCCCGATACTTACTTTTTCACTGACGGTCCAGAGTTCTCAAAAGGCCCCGTCTCCCTACCCACCCCACAACGACGTCAGCTTTGCCACATAATACGTCCTGCCCTCCCGCCATCAATAGTCCTTGCCAAAAATATAGAACGTCACGGATGATCTTGTGAGCGGGTTGCTACCAAAGCAGATGTACTTAGCTAGCAACATCACGCTACCGGCTGGGACGCCGGGTAGATGGAGATTGTCCACTCATTGTAGGACTAGGACTCTGACTCCGATGGTTCGGGAGGGATCGACTAGCGCGCGGCGGCTTGGTTTGGGTTTTGGCGATGGTGGTGAGGTAGGAGGCTGTGGCTAGTACGGAGTGCGCGAGTTGCTTATCCGACTAGAGAGCCTGGCTGCAGTCCATTGGCACGCGGAGCTGGGGCCGGAGAATGATGGGTAGGTGTGTATGAGAATAGGGCAGTGGATGGGATTTCGACCGGCGACCGGGAAGTGGAAATGGACGATCAGAACTATAACGGCAACGGGGAGAACGGGTTGTACGACGATAGGGATAGGGATTTGACTATGTATGTGCTACTACACTGCGAAGTCTTCCTTTTTCATCTAACAGCAGAGTGAGTATGGAATTCTAGTGACAAGGCGTGTGCGAGTGTGGGTATGAGCGACTTTATAACGTGCTTGGTTGAGAACATGAACCATTACCCTCAAAGAAAACCTCCCAAGGAAGCTGTTAACCCCCAGAAGTCCTCCTTTTGCCTAGGTCAACAAGAAACAAACACTGGAATATACGCCGGCCGAACAAAACCCGAACTCCAAGTGCAAACATTGGTAATGACTGTATGCGTTCCAGTCAGCAATAAGACAAGACGACGTAACCCCAGGATCTACCTACAAAATAAACAACCAACCGTTCCGATATCCCATCTGACATTTACTTCGCTTTCCCGCCACCCGCCTCATTTGTCCTCGTGTCCATATGGTGGTAGGTACGCAGTCTCGAAGGCAACAGCCTAGCATCGAAGACTGAAGGGGGTCCTCGAGCTTTAGCAGGCGGCTCCATCGCAGGTAGTTTGCAAGGTTTAAAAGGCGGGATAAGGCGAGGAATGGACAAGCTAGTCGTGCCTGAACCAAGACCAACACGACCATATGGTTGCTGGGCATAGCCGTACTTCTGTGGAGCCGGTCGCTCCGGTTCTCCGACCTTTGGCCGGGTAGAATTGCCTGAACCAAGGCCAACACGGCCATATGGTTGCTGGGCGTAGCCGTACGTCTGTGGAGCTGGTAGCTCCGGTTCTCCCACCTTTGGCCGGGTAGAAGGAGGTTCGAGCCAATTCCCGTTTGGACACCAGTATTCAATGCCTTGACATTGGTTGATGAATTCTTCTTTGTGTCTGTCGATGAACAATTTTGCAATATCCTAAATGAATCGGTCCACTTCCAGCTCGAACTGTTTATAACGCTTGCACTCTGCGCGATACGTTTCGTCGATGTTTTTTTGCGAGT
Source organism: Neurospora africana FGSC 1740 (assembly GCA_000604205.2). NCBI lineage: Eukaryota > Fungi > Ascomycota > Sordariomycetes > Sordariales > Sordariaceae > Neurospora > Neurospora africana. Next base: position 60,853 of record HF970921.1, read on the forward strand.
CGAAGGAAGGCGGTTGAATCAACTCCCTATTCTCTATGCAGAGGCGTTAGCATTATACCATAAAGAGACTTTGGTCTCCAAGCTGGTAACCGGAGGAGATGATATTCAAATTGGGAAACACCTACTCTCCAATTCCTCGACCTTCGACTTGACTCGGACGTTACAGTTGGGGTCGTTTGCATAAACTTCGGCGTAACGCCTGAACAGCCTGAACCTCGCTACGAGCTTCGAGAAGGGTTCGGAAAAGTGCCAGTGACATGCATCCAGAATATTCTCAGCCCGTTCGCCAACATACCGGCTGGCCAAGGGCCCAAAGATGAAATGTTCCGTGGTTTCCCAGTCGATAGGTTGGTTATCAAGATCTCGGGGAGCTTCACCCATGACGCGGTAATAGTTCGTGAATCAAGCAGGACGCTTTTTTTACGGGTGAATAAGTAAATGACCAGGGTTGGGTGATATTGTGTTGTGTTGAAGCAAGCATAACAGAAAAGTATGTGGACTGCAGCGATGAAGTTGCAAAACGAACAAGGAGGATGATCCATCTCGAGAGCGCGCAGTTGTTGAGCAGACACACCTTCCGCCCGACTACCTAGCTTGCAAAAGGGGAAGGATCGCTATGATAATGATCAAACCAAGAACTTTCCGAGGAGAGTTTTTCCCTTTGGAGGTTCCTTCCTTTGCCTTTCACGAGAACAACAGCAGCCAGAAAACATCCATGGATAACGAAACAGAAACCAGAAGCGAGCAACCCCACATCAAGTCCATACAGTTGTCGTCGAGGAAGCCGCACTGGATGCCATCTTGACAGCCCGTGCCCTCCACATTCATCCCAAAAGCCTGCGTGAGCTTCAAGGTCCTTTACAGAATCCACTCTTCACTATAGACATTCCAATGGTGCAGTTGCCCTAGCCGCTCTGAGAGAGAATTGGTGAACGAAGGCTGTTGCGCGGTGTTAAGTTAGTGAAGGATCACCAAACACGTCTTGCATGTTTGAGAAAGAGGGGGGGAGAGGACAAGAGCGGACAGGAGCAGGAGCAGGAACGATCGAGCAAGCAAAACTGCAAAAGATTTCCAGGTTGTGAAGCAGGTGAGCCGATACCAACCGCAGTGGAAGTGGAGGTAGAGTGGTACCTGTACGATATGTGCGACAGTGGAAGATGCAAAGTGGAATGACGCGCAGTCCCGTCCAGGCTGCAATGATCTCACTCTGTTTGTCCATCATCTTTCTGTCTTCTTCTCGACGAACTCTCCGCCATCTCTTCCAATTGCTCTCGCTTGAATAGCTGAGGATGAATCTTATCAAGCTCGCCAAGGTTGACGACACATCAGCACCTGCCGTGTTCGATCTTCTCCGGCGACCGAACCATTACCTCTCGTCGATTCCTCCATTCGAACCATCACGAGTGGGGGGTGGGGGCACAGTACCCATCTTCACAAACTTCTCGTCCTACGCTATACAGAAGCCCGATTGAAGGATCGGGATAGCAAGAAACAAAACGATGGGGCCAGGGCGAGTCAACACACGGCTTGGAGGAGTACTGCATGGTACACCATATTCGGGTCTCTTAAAGCAGTGAAACCATGGGCAAGCTGATGGAGCGCTCAAGGACCATGAGGATTGACTGTCCTGGACCGATCGGTTGAATTGGTTGCGGTGTAACAAGCCATTCGCTGCCATGCGAGAACCGTCTTGTATGATCCAGCCCCGCTGGACTATGGTCCTTTTCTTCTCCAACGTCAGCACTTCGCGTTGCCGCTTAGGAAGGCCCCAGGACGGCCCCCTACAACAGGTTAGCATAGAGATGGTAAGTCTCCTTTGTTTCTGGTTTGCATCAAAAAGTAAGTTACTGTGGATTGCTGACTCTTACTTCCGAATCTAGGAGCCACTTGCGTCCCACGACCACCCGCGTGTCGTCGTCGACGAGGAAGAAGACCACCCCGATTCCTCTGGATCAAGAGATCTCACCTCTGTTCCACCGAAAGCTGCGCCGATAGCTGCAGATGAAAGCAATGAAGAACCACCGTGGAGGACTTGGTGGGAGAAGTCACCTTATTCCAGCCGCTTTCTTGTTGCAAAGGAACCTCTGCCAGGAACAAGATGCAAAAAATGCGAAAAATCGGAGGAGAAGACGCTGAGGGAAATCACCTGGTCGGTTCATGACGAGGATTCCCACACCTGTTGGCAAGTGTCTTATCGTCCTTACTATGGCCGAAATGATACTTGGGAGACCTCTGTCGGGCATTGACGAGGTCGGTGTATGCTCGGTTGGGTTTTACTGGCGCAGCTGCTGCAAGGCTCACTCTGCACAACAGTTACTCTACATTGAGAAGCTTCACGTCATTTCTGGTCCTGGTCTGGATCTCCACCAACAGTTCAATGTATCTAGATTCCGATCAAGTGAGTACTGATACCAAAATCCCCAAATTCTATATCAGAAAGAATATGGGAGCTCACAAGAACCAATATAGGAGGTGAAGGATATCTGCCGCCCGTGTTCTGCGGTAGACCATGGGAGGAATCGGATTTCGACGTATATACCTCTCATTCGTACGAGGTGGCGCGTACTTGGCTTGAGAGTTGTCTCCAGAATCATGCCGACTGTCCTGGTAAAGTAGAAACACTCTTGCCGCGACGTTCAATCTTTGTTGGCAACGGTATCCAGGATGTTCGACTTATTGAAAACAACCAAGCTACCATTGGCCGCTATACATGCCTCAGTCATTGTTGGGGAGCTAAACAACCTTTAAGGACAACAAGAGGCAATATCGAAGCACATCGGCTGAAAATCGACTGGGAGACCATCCCAAAAACTTTCCAGGATGCAATTCAACTCACTCAATATCTTGGAGTAGACTATCTGTGGATCGACTCTCTATGCATTATTCAGGATGATTCAGACGACTGGGCTGAGGAATCTGGCAAGATGTGCAACATATACGAGAACTCGTATCTTACGATTGCTGCTACTTCAGCATCCGATAGCAGTCAGGGTCTCTCCACAAGAGAAAGCGCCAACTTCTTGCGGCTTTGTGGATCAACATCATCCAATATTACGTTTGATCTTGTGGCGGTTAGTCGGCCTCATGTGTCCGAAACTACTCACTGGACCTCCGGTCATCCCCATCCTCATTTTCCTGTTAATGAGAATCCGCCACTATTTAGCCGGGCGTGGGTATTCCAGGAGCGTATCTTAGCTCCAAGGGTTGTGCACTTCTGCGGAGAAGAATTAATGTGGGAGTGTAGGACCATGACGTTCTGTGAATGCCAGCCTGAGCGAACGGGTGGTACCTATCCCAACGGTACTCTTAAACACGAATTTCATCGAATCCTCAAAGACGGATACACTGCGGAAATGGTCCCCGGTTGGCATCATGTGGTTCGTGAGTATTCAGCTCTGAATCTGACCCATGAAGCGGACAAACTCCCTGCACTCTCTGGACTGGCCAAACACAATGGGCGTGGTAGATTTTCGGCTCAATACCTAGCAGGACTGTGGAGTAACTCCATTATGATCGACCTACTTTGGAGTTCCTATTATTCCGGCCGCGTCCAGCTTAACCGTGACCCTGAAGTATGGAGAGCCCCCAGCTGGTCGTGGGCATCGCAAAATACCGCTGTCGAGTTTCCCACCAAGGTTCCCAATATGATGATAAGCTACATAGACCTAGTCAGGTGCGAGACCACTCCAGCTACTCTAGACCCTACCGGGAAAGTCTCTGCAGGCACACTGGTCGTATCTGGAAAGCTCCGCGACGCACGAATTAACTGTGAATTCGCGGAGGATCAGGACCTAGAAGAGGGGAAGAGGAAACAAGGAACACTCACCCTGACGATCCAAGATACTGGAGTTCAGGTTGGGTCACGCTTCGCAATGTTTCACTCGGGCGATTATCTTATAGATCGTGATTCTGTGAGTGCGACAGTTGCGATGGATTCACCTTTTCAACTTCTCCATTCTGAGATGAATGCGCAGCATAACGAAGGCAGCCAAATCAAGTGCCTTCAGTTGGTTCAGGTGGGGTATGTTGAGCTATTGGAAGGGAGGGGTATGACATGGGAGGAGGACCAAAAGCAGAAGAAAATAAATGTCACAGACGAAGATGGTCACGAGCAGGATGGAGTAAGGGAAGGAATGGAAGAAGAAGAGGAGGCAGAGGAAAGACAAGAAGGGACTCGGAATGAGGCAGGGAAGGAAACTGGTGATCAAGGTCATGACAAAGGGGCTGATTGGGTGTGTGAAGGCGACAAGCAACAGTATTTCCGACAACTGGTCAGATCCTCCGCGGAGTATTCCTTGATTCTACAAAAACTTGAAGGCGAAAACACATACCGGCGCATCGGAATGCTAATCCAACATCGATCGGTCGGCCCCAATCAACCTCCACAGCACATTTCCAGACTATGGACGGATAACCCGAGCGTTTTAGACTCCGATGAAGGTGTTGAGACGGAGATTACCATCCTCTAGCATCAACTGGGAACAGCGACGCATCTGGAGACCACCACAAAGAACGGGCGATCACTCCTATCAAACAAGCCATAAGATGTCAAGGTTAGGATGTATATCTCACCGCGCCTATTGCCCTATTTTGGCTCAATGGACCTCAGAATGGTTCGCGAACATGGACATGATAGGGGGCTGAATTTGCGGGGTCTGAAAAGAGTCTGGTCAAGCACAGATCGGTGAGCTGGATCGGAGGTTGCGCATTCCCTGGAATATGGAACACTTGATGAGAACACGACTTTTATTTCTTTTTGATGTCATCCGTTTGCATTTCGGTTCAGTTGGGAATTATTTCTGTTTACGCTGGCGATGTTACCATTCCTTTCCCATCTTCTTTTCATCACCCTCCCCGTTTGGATTACTTTTTGCCTCATTTTCTTGATTGCTTTTCCACCTTCACGATACTCTCATGGTAATTATACAAAGAAGATTTCGTTGAGTTCGTTTCAGAAGTTGCTGCTCCATTGTGTGGGCGGTGATCGCTGAGTGTCTCCCATGACCCTCCTCCGTCGCTTCTTCCGAACAACAAACAGGCGACACCGACATTACGTCCCCACATAACAGGATCCGTGTGCTTCATAGGTGCACAA
>HF970923.1:4660-16342 GCA_000604205.2 Neurospora africana FGSC 1740
AGTCGCCGACCTTGGTTGTAAGCCGCGAGGCTCAGGCCATGCCGAGCGCGAGATCCGACCTGGCCGATACGGGAGTTTGTACTGCCCTGCCAAGTGGGTGGGATTCTTCCCTTGTTCACCAGTGCACAACTCCGTCGGAGGCATCAGATGCGAACACCGACTAGTGTATCTCGACTATCACAGACTGAGAATCCTTTCCAGATAACATGTTTCCCCAGATCATCGTTCTTCCTGGTAGTCCTGTCATCCACTGAGCGGCCCGCAAGCGTTACATTGATCTTTTGCGTCAGAAACGGTGAATATTTGAAACGAGCAGGGGGGTCAATTGCACTGATCAGGAGACGCTATGACTGCATCAATGATGGCATTCGTGCCATGACGTACCCTGTCAACACGTTCTGTTTTTTTGCTTTTCTTTTCCTAATGGGGAGTGGAAGGCCGCCAGCAAGGTATCGAACAGAGTATCGTATCGCGGGGTGCACTGCTTGATTGGGACTTTTCTGATAGGAAGAAAAGGTTGTTGCACACGGTACCCTACACCACTTTAACTTTTGAGATACAGGCTCAGCTGAATGGAACATGCGGAAATGCAAGGTACAGACAGCACTTAGCCATGGATGTCATGAGGCCCGCGATCTACAGAGGCACGGTGACACCCCTCACTCCCAAGGGAAACCCCAAAAACCCTGTTCCTGGTCGACCTAGCAAGGCAATCTTTCTAGTGTACACGGCACTACCTAGTGGACTCCCCCGCTTGCTGGCTTACACCCTAAATAAAGCTCCCTCGCCCCCCCAACCGGCTCGCCCAGTAGCTGGGGTTAGCTCAGTCGCTTCACCACTACCGACATTGCAAATAACGACGAACTCGTCTCTCGCCATTTGCGTATCAGGCTATGCTCTGCATCCCTATAACCACCAGCCATCACCACCACCACACACAGAACCAAAACATGCTCCGAAGTTTCCGGAGCCATAAAGGCCTGAGGTCCGGCCACTCGTCCAGCAAGGTTGAGCACGCCCGACACCCAAGCGACGCTTCATCCATGGATTCCCGCTCCTCTACCACCAGCAGCAACGGGAGGATGGTCGGTTTCGACCCCCTGAGGTGCCATCCTCCCGACCTAACCTTCACTCATCGGCCATCTCTGGGGAATATCAGTGAGGACGAGCTTGACCATCGACCAGTCCGGCCCTCGCGCAGCCTGCCCGGGCCACATTACACTCATCAGCATCACTACACGACGACGCCACGTGTACATCACCACTCCCACCAGCCAACCACGCCAACGACCGTCATCTACGACGGCTTCGACTTTGGCTTTGACCAAAATAAGCCAACACGACCATCAGCTCCAGCACATCATTCAGCAGGCGTGGCAACGCCTTCTTCTCCCACGCCGAGCACCGACAGTTTCAGCAGCAGCTTCAGCAGCAGCAGCGACTCGATGGAATCGAACTATTGTGCCGGCCTAGCGGCGGCACCACAGCCTCGTCAGCATCCCCAAAAGGAGGTCTCGGCAGCGATGGCACGCCCACGAGGTCTGGATGCCGCTGACGATTTCATCAAGAGAGGCGGTTGGAAGAGGAGAGGCGTCATCTTTGAGTTGGATGTGCCGATGGCTGATGAGGAAGAGTGCTTTGATCTTGATATGGATTGAAGTTTCGGCATCTGAGATTTCTCTCCCTACTCTCACCCTCACTCCGTCTCTCTTCAACCCCTTTCCTCTTTCTTGTACCATGCTTGTGTTATCCTTCACTTCATACTTCACTTCTTATCCAGTCCTCTACACCTGTTACAGGATGGACTGTCTTACCACACAAACACTTTCGCCACTTCAACATGTACCTTTTTGAACAACACCTTCTGTCGTTAACGCATCCTCACTCATTTCCTTTGTAACATCAAACATCATCTTGTAAACCTGATCCCAGGTCGGGTCCGGGGTTCGGTCGGTCACTGCATATTTGGGAAACGGCGCATGGGGATGGGTACGGCGCTTTAGGGTCATTTCTTTTTGCTTTTTATATTTTTTTTTCTCCTTGATACCATATCTTTACAACTGTCTTAACAACCCATTCTGCATTTATCAAGGAGTAGCAAGCATTTTGTCACACACACATTCACGAAATTGGAAGTGGCATTGGCGTTGGGGTTAGGGATTTGTCTTCAAATTTTACACAGCTTCTCGATTCCGTTCAATTCTCTCTGGTAAAAATTCGCGGAAGAGAAGGTCCGGGTTGAAAACTTGAAACTAGGAAATACCCACACAGGAATGGGTGGAATGGGGGGGGATCCATCCAAGATCCAAGGACATCATCATACATGCCGTATGATGGGGCATGGTGATAAGCAATTGAACCATCATTGTGTCAACCACATTTCAACACTCAATTGTGTCCAGCTGTCGTCTATTGTGATATAATTCAACTGCTGTCTTATATGTCAATCTCGCCAACTCAAGGCTACTGAAGACGGCGGAACCCTGTCTTGTCTATATGCCCGTTTAGCAGTTAGCACCCACTTGGAACAAGGTACATTCGGTGCGGTAAGTTCCGGACGGACCATACCTCCTTTCATCTCGTTCTCGTCTATCTGATGTTTGAAGGCCCAAGGAAGTCAGAGTCCAAACGTTAATATCTGTTCTATCATAACAGCAAAAGCCAGAAATTCGACCACAACCGAAGAAGCATATTATCGCATTGTGGCCAAGTTTTATTGCATTACGTACAGCATGAGCCATCTACCTCATATCAGGACCCGTCCTACAGGGACGACATATAACAGCTATTGAAACGTTTTTATACCCGTGTGGTACCAAACTTGACCTTCAAGTTTTGGAAAATTAAAAAGCTCACCACAAAGTTCGCCACGAGACATTACTTCCAATTCCTGTACTATCCAAAACATACCTTAGTAAAACCCCCCACGTTCAAAGGATTGGAAAAAGCTGGTTCTTCACCATGTATCGTGAACCTGACCAAATGCAAAATTAAGGTTGTCGTTGTTCCAAGGTGCAATGCAGATGAGTGTAGTGGCCGAACGTTGGCAAGGTTACATTTCAGCGGGAATGAACAGGCTCGTTCTCGGCAGATACTAAATTGTGCCGTTGCATGTAGAGGTACGTATATCAAGATGGTTATAAGCAGGGAAACGGCACAGGCATCTGAGTGACTTTGTCATGTTGCATGATATTGCTCCTTGACGAATGTCTGCCGCTACCTACCCAACATCAGATGTTCATGGTTTACCAGGTTGCTACCTCTCTTCTGTCAACAAATGAAACATACCTCTCGCTATCCGCTAAGAAGGCCTTGGAATTAGTAGAGGCCTTGGAAGCAAGCACTGAGAGTGGTAGAGAGCAGTGGAGAATTTTGGAAGCATTAGAAAGCAATGTGAGCAATGTGAGCAACAGCCTTGGAGAGAGTTAGATAGAATTGGGCTTAGAGAGCAGTGATTGGAAGTTTTTCGTTGATGGAGACTATTGAGCACAGCGAGGGACCTCCAGGTAGCCTGTGCCACCGGAGGTAGAAAGAATGGAAAATACTAGGGTACCTAGAGGTAGGTAAAGCAATCCCAAGGCCTCGAAGGTAGCTACCAGGTGCAGATGCATAGAAAGCGAGATCACAGTCGGGGGAAGCTACAAACATTACATTGCATTACCCCTTCCATCTCCCATCTCCCACCTCCCACCTTCACATCGATCGCACAAGCAACCCCTTTTTCCATCCCCAAAACCGCAAAACAAAAAAAGAAAAACCCTAAACCCTCATTTCCAGCATCCTAATTACCTCCCCCATCAAATTAAAAAAGCAAAAAGCTCAATCGCCCAGGCAGGTTTGTAGAACGAACGACAATACCCCAGCTGCAGACCTACGAAAACCGCCGCGCTAAGTTTTCATCAACGATAACCACTGCGCCATGAGACCACAGGGCTCCCCGTTGTGGTAAAGGGGCCAGGTAACGAACCTTATATGGTACCTGCCACTGGTGCCTGGGCCAGGTCTAGTCTTGGAAAGTACGCGGGACGGGCAGGTGTCATGTCATCCGATGTCTGTCATGGGAAGGGCGTGCCGAAATGGTGGAAAGAACGGTGGAAGGAACTGTGGCAGAAATAGTGGCAGGCGGAGTAGTGTCAGAGTCGCGTACGCAGCTTGCAATGAGCTCGTGAATCCCTTGCAAACCTAGATTGATACATGTCGTTCAGAGACCAAGCCTTCAATATTGGTGATCAATATTGGTGATGCTTGCGTTACCACTAGAGAACCAGAAACAAGCGAATCTTCTGATGGAAAGACTATGTGGTCTGGCTTGTTGATTTACGAGCAAAGTTGAATTTCCTAAGGTGGCGATGCGATGGCATGATAAGATAAACTCGTGCTGTTGGGATTCTTTACCTATCTACCTTAGGGAGACTTCCAACGCATACAAGAATGTAAATAAACATAACGCGAGTACCGGTGGTTTAATCCAGGTATGAATTCAGGTCCTGACTACGCACCTATAACGGTCGTCTGGATATAACCTGTCATGGTTCTCCTCCTTGAGGGAGTATAAGTGTTGTAGGTCCACAGCGCTGTATGAACAAGATTCGTAACTGTAGGGTGATGGGATAGGGAGCACGAAACATAGTGCCACGATACGTGGGACATGTGCCTGAGGACAAAAACCAGAGGAACTGTCAAGTGTAGACCGCCATCCTCTGTATGGAGGAATCTCGGAATGATAAGCGAAAGATAACTTCACGTGAAAGTCTCAACGGCCACGTATAAACCGCAGGAGGAGACACTCACAAAGGATGAGACGATGTCTGTCCTTATCACCAAAGCCTGATGAGAACCAAGAAGCAATGGCCTTGGTCTTTTGATATATTAAACCAACTTACCCAAGGGTATATACTGCGAGTTTCTTCAGCTTCACTCAAGAATGGGTCGATGAAAACTCACATACTACAAAAAGAGAAATTGCATTCACAACAACTTACTCATTTCGAATAGGACTAGAATAGCTTCCGGTTTAATCGGAAACAATGGCTTCCAGTTGGAAGATACTCCCCTAATAACCTACCATGTGAGCACATCAGAATAGGTAGTGTCTTCTTGTCTGCCTTACCAGTTGAACAACCAACTTCACTCGTCTTTCCCCACAGTTTTGTGAGACACAAGACACCGTCACGCCGTTCGTTCGAGCAGTCGACAACACTTACTTCTTTGAACTTTCAGAACTAAGAATACCAAGATGGACTCCCTCCCGTCCAGACTGCTCCCACCTTAGACCCAGCATAGCTCGCCTTCGAAGAGATATCCGGTCTCAACAAACCACGCCCAGAGCTCCTCATAGCCGAGCACCAAGCCGCCCACGCAGCAGAATGCCATTCACTCGACGCCAACATGCTAGCCCCCGGAGCTCGGGATCACCATCTTTCCTTAATCATGACCAAGACCGAGTTCACCGTCCCATCGACACTCGCCTTGCTGTCAGCCGATGAAGGAAACCGTTACCAAATCCCAGTGATACGCTATGAGAATTTTACCGCGTCACCGGCAAGCGACAGCCCTGCAGCGCCTTCCCAAGCTCAGGAACAAAAGGATGTCACAGTCCCCTATATCCACGGTGGCGGACTGTATGTGGGCGAAGCCGACAGCGAAGAACTTTCAAGCCTTCGAATCATGAAGGTGTCATCAGTCACAACCACCAAAAACGTCAACGACACTAAAACGCCTCCCCTGACCAAAGACGTCTACTCACTCATCTACCGCCTCATGCCCACTTACTCCGCCCAAGACAGCCTATCCGACTGTCTCTCCGTTCTCAACTTCGTCCCCAACCAGCACCAGCACGGACCCAACGGTAAGGGCAACAAGAACAACAACCAAAAACTCATCCGAGCAGGAAGTTCCTCCGACGGACAACTCGCCGCCCTCGTCTCCCAGCACGCCAGCGCTACCCAAGGCACCAATACCATCCACGGCGCCCTCCTCCGCTGTCCCGTAACCAGCGACGCCTTCAGCGGCCTGGACCCTTACGCGCCGCTGCGCTTCCGCCACCTGCACACCAGCGCCTGGCATCCTTCCTTCTGAAACTCGCTGCTCGGGCAGATGAAGCGGGCGGTGCCGGGGAACGGGCTGGAGAGGATGCCGCTTGAGGCAGAAGAGGAAATACTGAAAAGGCTGCCGAGGACGTTCATTCAGCTGTGTACGAACGACAGCCTGTACTTTGATGGGTTGTGCTATGCCAAGGCGTTGGAGGAGGTCGGGGTCGAGGGTCAGGTCGACGTGGTGAAGGGGTGACCGCATACGTCCTGGCTGAAGGCGCCGCTGTTGAAGAGGGCGTTGGAGGCGGATGAGGAGATGTATTTAGGGGGCTTGGGTGGTTGCTTGGCTGAGAGGAAAAGGGTGAGATGAGTGTCCTCGGAGCCGGCCGGGAGGTGAGTGAGTGAGCTAGCTGCGTTAACGGATGTGAGTGAGATAGATGAAGAGTTCGTGAAGTATTGTAACGGCTGTCACAGATCAGAGTGAGAGAGATAGAGGATGCGATTAATCCGTGGTTCCTTGGCGCACTCCTGCTATCTACAATGCTAGAGTACATAAACAAAAGGAAGCGTTGACTGAGGGGTCGCCATTTATAGCACGGAGAGATCGCCGAAACGCTCCTGTTGTCATGGTCAGTATGTGCATCATGCACCACCCAAGCCTCAGTTCTGGGACATAAACATACCTTGTAGCCAGGAACGGACCAGCGGCCCTTGGAGACAAGCTTGGAAGTCTTCTCGTCGATGGAAGGCTCGGCAGCGGCAACCTCGTCCTGTTCGCAAACTCGATGATCAGCATCGTGGCCCAGTCCCAGCACTCCATGCGCCCTTGTCCTCGTCCATCATCTAGACGCCCATAACATACCACAGTAAGCTCGTCGAAGGGACGGGCCTCCTCGATGTTCTTGAGAGTCTTCTGGAGATCCTTGAGCTCAAGGTCGACCTTGGTCTTGGTGGCCTCGGCGTTCTTGAGGGCCTCAACCTCGAAGGCCTCAATGGCCTTGAGCTGGCGGTTCACGTCATAGGTGGCGGGCTTGAAAGAGGTGAAGCGCTTCTCGATCTCGTTGACGATGGCCTGGTTCTTGAGGATGCTGCGGTAGGCGGCGAAGTCGACGGTGGTGGGGAGCTCGGAGAGCTGCTGGAGCTTGCGGCGGGCGTCGTCGTTGCGCTTCTTGAAAGCCTGGAGGCTGGCCGCGGTCTGGCCACGAAGGCCGAGGGAGGTGGTGATCTTGGCCCAGTCGACCTTGAGAGCTGCGTTCCGCTGTTTTTCGACGACAGGCAAAATTAGCTCAGGTTCTTTTGCAGCATCATGACGACCCAAGGCGACAGAGCTTCGACAGCGCAATTACGAAATTGAGCCACCCATGAATGGCAAACGGTCGCACGGCCAGAGTCTCCCCACTAACGGATTGCACTTACTGCGGCCATTTTTGCGGTGGTTCTGAGAGGTGGTCAGGGAGTGGAGGTCAATCGCTGCCAGTGTCGTTGCTTGCACTCGGCAAAGTTGAAGCAGGCTTGTGAGCCGCCCTCGGACCATCACGTGACCCAGCGGGACAATCGGGTCTCTTTTGAGCCAAGGGCATCATATTGATCATTTGTCAAGTGAATGGAAGCCATAACTGTTCACCCGGTAGCTAAATTCAATTTCTGCTGAACAAACGACAACCGCGCCTCGGAGTCGATGTTTCTGTGCACATTCAGTTTTGTTCATCCTCACGGGAGGTACCGGGATGCCTCAAGTCAACGCACACCACGTTGGGAACTCCTTACAATCCAGATGTTCCTCACGAACAATCTCGGCCAAAAATGGATCAAAATCCGCGACATCCCATCAGAAGGACATCTACATACAAAGATGAGCTCTTCCAAGCTCCCGTGGAGCTTCAAATTACGACCTGATGGACCGTGACACCTTTTACATCCACCACTGTCAAGGAGGTACAGAAGCTGGCCTAATGATATGAACACAATGGTTCGCTAAGCCGTCAAGGATGAGAAGCCCGGCGGTCAATGGCAAACAGACAAAATGGGAACCTTATGGTGGCGGGGTTGGTGGGCCAAGAGGTATATTTTAAAGTCATTCAACGGCTCCTAACGACAACTCAGATGCTCAACGCCATGATGGAGTTGACAATATCGTTGTCGTTCTCTTTGAGAGCCTTGATGGCCTTCTTGCGGGAGACGCTGGCCTGGGTCATGACAAGCTCGATGTCCTTGTCCTCAATACCCTCGGCGTCGACTTCCTCACCCTCATCCTCCTCCTCCTCCTCCTCCTTGACCTTGCCAGCCTCCTCGTGCTCGTGGGTGTGGCCGGCGTGGTCGTGCTCAGCGGACTGGCTGGCGAGCTGCTGGGCAGCGGCGGCCTGGGCGGAGGCGTTGAGGTCCTCAATCTTAGCCTCACCGAAGACGCTGTCCTAAGAGTTAGTATCTGAACGGCGAGGTAACCGGGGAAGCTCCGCGACGAAGCTGACGGGCAAGCTCACATGTAGGTGTTGCTGTTGGGGGACTTGTAGACCTCGGGGTTGTTGATAACGAAGAGGATCTGGTCGTCTCTGTTAGCTATTGTAGTTCCCCACCAAAAAGGGAGCTCCAAGCTTCCGCCTTAAAACACAAAGCTGTCCAATCGCGGGGCTGTCCACGACGGTAGCAGCGCTGTGCCAGCAGTCGCTTTTCCAATGTTCCCAACTCACGTTCTTGGGGCGGCGGAGGGTGACGCGGGTGATGCCGGGCACGCGCTGGAGGTGCAGCTTCTCGATGGCCTTGCGAGCCTTCTTCTCGTTGCGGGAGTGGATCACGGCCTGGGAGCCAGCGGGAAGACTGGAGTCGCCAGCCTCGATATCGGACTCGTCATCGCTGGAGTTGTCGAGATCCTCGACCTGGGTCTTCTTAACCTCCTCCTCGGGGAGCTCCTCAACTCTGGGATCGGCCATTTTGATAGCTAGTTGCAGATTGACTGGTCAGCTCTCTAGCCCCGCACACAACCGCACACACAACATCGCTCAAATGCGTCCCCTTTTGCACTCATTCCGAACTGCAAAATGGCAATATCGTGCCTGGGCCACGGCCCCAAGCAAAGGGCGGGTACCACGAGTGCGCATATCCTCGTCGTACTCACATTGTTGAGAAAATACCGCTAAAGTTTGATATGCGGGGTTGTGAAGGGGTCGCAAGGCGTGGTGGGAGAGAAAAAGTTCGGGATCCAAAATTCACCAAAAGTGCGTGCACGCCCCGGCCCCGGTGTGTGATCGCTCACTGCCCAGCTTGCCCAGGAACCTCCTTTGGCAGATACCACTCGGTAACCCTAACCATCCTGTTAGGTCAATTTTGACCCGACCAGATTGTGGAGCCCCATATGCGCATACAGAGGGTCTTGATGAAAACGGTCCACATTCACCTTCAACGACATTTGTAGTCTAAGTTGTTCACGTAGAGGTCCTGGTTGTTTGGTTAATGCGGATGAAAACGGCTTTTGCTTGTGGATTGATTTGTTTTACAAGGTTGGACTATGTTCAAACAATGGCCGGAGTTGGATATTCCTGCTCTAAACCTACCGAGTGTAACTCGCCTCTTAATGTTGTCTTGGCAGGGGCCATCACCAGTGAGGTCATCTTCAAGATCAACTCATAGGATAGTGTGTTGTACAAGTTGGGATTGCTCACAATGCCGAACAATCTTCACCAGTCTCGCTGGAGTTGCCAAATGATGCCAGTTCATGAGGTATGTATATAACACGTCTGTTGTTGACAATTTCATGCCATGATAACCTTGAGCAAAAGGGACATGGGATGAAGTGCTATCAAGTCAAGTCCCATCGCTTTCTTCAACACATCTTCTTTTGTGGATGTCAGAACGTCAACATACAGCTTCACGTGCAGATAGCGTGCCACAACCCAGAGCCATCCGAAGAGGAACCAACCGTGACCAAGAAGTTGCCATATTTCTTGCCTGTCCACGCCATCCGCCTCTGCTGCCAACGAGTCGCCCGTCCCAACCGCGCCGACGCGTAGTCAAGCCATGCCATCACTTCACACCAGATCCGAAGTCACCGGAGCAATGGTCACAATCTGGTCTTCCCTGTCTGGAGCACGGATATGTTCATCACAGCTTGCTTTGATTGATTCCAGCACCTCAGATAAACCCAAGAAATGGTGGTTGTTGGGGGTATAGACCTTGGGGTCATTTTTGGCTTAATTCGCATTTTCCCTATGACGCCGCGAGCCACCCTGATGATGTGACAAAAGAGGTCTTCCGAATGCGACGCAGAGAGGTATCCCAGCAACCCTGATGCTGATGTTGTTCATGCAGACCGTTTCGAAAAACCTTCCACCCAAGAACCATGCCGACCAAACGCTCCCAAATCTAATCGTCCCAAATCATTTAAGCAGAGGCCTTGATCTTGGCGAGAGCCTTGCGCTCCTCGAAGCGGCGCTGCTTCTTGAGGCGCATAACCTTGAAGCGGTCGAAGTCGGTGAGGGCCTTGCGGCGCTCCTGCTGGAGCTGCTTCTTGGCCCAGTTGCTCTCCTTCCACTTGGCATCGATGCCAGCGGCCTCCCAGGCCTTCTTGACGGCACCAGTGCGGGCACCACGGGGAAGCTTCTCGACGACGAGGGGGGTGAGAAGGGTCTTGGAGAGGGAAACGACGCCGCGGGGGGCAGCAAGCTTGGGGTCGGACGAGGGGCCATCGACAAGGACCTATGCATCGCGAAAAATGATCGTTTAGTTTCCTGTCCTCGCGTCTTGAATTCAAATCGTTGGTTTCCATGCTCGGTTCAAACATACGCGCTTGTGGTCGACGATCTCGACGATGGTCGCGAGGCTGCCGCCCTCGAGCTTGAGGACACGGCCAACCTCAACGAGGCGCCAGGCGCTGGAACCGATCTGGATATCCGCCATTTTTCTTGTCGGTCTGAGTTGGATTTGCTGGGTCAGCGACAAGTCGGGAATCAGGGGAAAAGTGCGGATTGTCGCAGATTTCAGAGAGAAGCCAAAAACGCCGTGTGATATGCTAGAGGCTGGGGGGGGGGTTCGATATGCGTACCTTTGATGCTGGTTACGAGGCCGTCAAAGAGTCCAAGTCATCCACCTTGCATCGATATCCAGACCAATTTTTGTGTGCGTTCCGGTAATTGGCAGGGCTAGGCGAAAAGTTGCGGCCACAAATTATTCCGCCTCCGTGGCTTGGCTCGCAAGGTTCCTGGGCGCAAGGGTGTCTGCCACAAGCAGCGCGGGGTTATCCCGGCACATGCTTGTAAGTGGGTCTTATCGATAGGTAAACGGTCAGCTACCGCAGTGGAAATTATCGCAGCCTCGACCACTCACCACTTGTCACCTTACCTTCCGTCATCAACATCGTTAAATCGAAGGTCTCGACGCAACCTTGATGTTCAACATGAAGCAAAGCAAAGTGCACTGCGACACCACCGGAAATATTCCTCATGACCTGTCTACCCACACAAGCCCTGGCGATCACCAGTTCCCTGCTCTATGGTTACCCAGCATTTTCATCTGTCTTAACATGGAACGAGGGTAGCACGAAGGTTCATCGTTATGAGTCCCGTCGTGGTAGGGACTCTTGGTGCGGAAACGCGAAGTCAGCATTGAACCTGACTGATATCAGGTGAAGATTTTTTTTTTTTTTTTTTTTTTTTTTTTT
>HF970923.1:18900-29216 GCA_000604205.2 Neurospora africana FGSC 1740
ATCCGAGCGGTCAAAACGGGACCAGGGCAGGACACCCCTTAGCGTGTGTTCATCCGAGGACCATCCTTTCGACTGACCTGACGCTAGGCTTTTCCTGACAAGGGTCCAGTTCCCGCCCTTTAGGAAAAACCCCCTCTGGCCCCAACCTGCTGAATCTCTTCAACGAGGGAAAAACTACGAGCATGTCAGCACAACCTCGATGCATCATTTCATCCGCAGTCTAACGGCCAACCACTTTAGACCATGCTACCCCAATTCCATCTCTGATAAGAGATTCACTCCCAAAACCTCTCCTTGAACCCCGAACCAGCGAACCCGCGTCGAGATGCGAACATGTCCCTCCGATCGCTGAACACGACGACAGCCCCTGCGGCTAGCCGAGACCGCTCGCAATCGCTGCTCTCTCCCTCCGATTACGATGCCGATGCAATTTCCATCCGGAGCGAACAGGACACCGACAGCGAAGATGACGAACGCCAGCTCCGTGCGCGCAACAGCCGCGAGCTTCTGGCCCATGACCGCCTCGTCTTGATGGAGGAGGAAGAGCTGGAACAGATGGTAACCGAGACTCGGCGGAAGCAAGAGTTGGAACGCACAGTCTCTAACCTGCCAATCCCCAATCCTTTACGAATGCTTGCGCGTCGCATGAGCGATGTTTCGCCGTCACGATCTAGAAGCTCCTCTAGCGCGCCGGGAGCGTCAACGGATGACCTGGTGGCCGAAAAGCGAAATAAGCGGCGAGCACGGAGACAGGCCAAGAGGGACAGGTTGCTGGCCGAGGCGCAGCATGGGGAGGATGGCGAATTGATGTACGAGATGGAGGAAGGGGGCATGAAAGACGGAAGTTCCACGGGCGACAGCAGCGACCGGGAAGACAGCGACGATGTCGACCGAAGAGGCCTGCTGCATTTCGCGGATGCCAAGGCTATACGCAAGCGAGACTGGTGCCGATGGATACTCATATACTCCTTGATAGTCGTCGCCTTTGCCATCCTGTTTTTGACGGCGTGGAAGCTGTCACTCACGAAGCGGGGGAATGCCACTTCAAGGCGACCGCTAGTGAGCAATGGCACTGCCATGTTTACGCCTACCACCATCATCTTCAGTCTGGATGGTTTCAGGGCCGATTTTCTCAATCGAGGACTAACACCAAGACTCAGTTCATTCATCAAGGAGGGCGTGTCGCCATTGTACATGCTGCCCTCTTTCCCTAGCGTCACGTTTCCCAACCACTATACGCTTGCAACAGGCCTGTATCCCGAAGCTCATGGTATCGTCGGTAACACCTTCTGGGATCCCACACTCAAAGAAGAGTTCTACTACACTGACCCAGCGCGGAGTTTGGATCCGAAGTGGTGGCGCGGAGAGCCCTTTTGGGTTTCGGCTCAGAAACAGGGACTCAAGACGGCCATTCACATGTGGCCAGGGAGCGAAGCCCATGTTTTGGACATCGAACCTACCTATATGGATAGGTATAACGGAAAGGAGAAGCTCGGAAACAAAGTCGATCGAATCCTGGGCTTTTTGGACATGCCAGATGATGAACGGCCACAAGTCATCGCGGCCTACGTACCAAATGTTGACTCTGACGGTCACAAATATGGCCCGAACAGTACTGAGATTCGATCTACTATTGAAAAGGTCGATAGGATGATGGACAAAATCTTCAAGGGGCTGGAGGAGCGGCATTTGACCGACATTGTCAACGTAATTGTGGTCTCGGATCACGGCATGGCGACTACTGATATATCCCGGCTTGTCCAACTTGAGGACTTGGTCGACCTCACCAAGATCGAGCATACAGACGGCTGGCCGCTGGTGGGACTGAGACCCAAGAACCCCGATGAGCTTCAGGACATTTACAACGACCTGATTGAGAAGACCAAAACGAACCCGAACCTCGAGGTCTATCTGCGCGATGTCAATATGCCGGAGAGATATCATTTCTCGAAGAATGAGCGGATTGCGCCTCTCTGGATCGTACCCAAAGCAGGCTGGGCTTTGGTCAACATGAAAGAGATGAACCTGAAGGAGGCGCAGGCGCAGGGAGCCGTGTACCACCCTCGCGGTCTTCACGGTTATGATCATGAGCATCCCTTGATGAGGGCAATATTCATTGCCCGCGGTCCGGCTTTCCCTCATAAAGCGAACAGCCGGCTTGAAGTTTTCCGTAAGTGCACTTTGTCCGGTCTATTGCGGAATATCGCTGCGTAACCAAGCCCACTGACTGTGCTCCAGAAAACATTGAGGTTTATAACATTCTTTGCGACTCTGTCGGCATCTCCCCGGCGCCTAACAACGGGACAATTCGTCTTCCGTTGAAGCCGGTAGGGCTTCATAGTGACGAACCGGGAGCCGGGATCGAGAGCCCGGTAGACCCTGTGACATCTTACACACTAACCTCGTCCGCTACACTTCTTACCACCTCATCTATCACCATTCCTACCGCGGTGTCTACCATTGCTCCAGCACAGTCAGCTCCCGCTTCTTCTGTTACCTCGGCCAAGACCTCCTCAACCACATCCGACCTGAATACACTTAGCACCAACCAGCCGAACCCGCAACCTACCGACCAACCGCCCGAAGGCGACAATGGGACGGACGGTAACAAGCCGTCTGATGGCAACTCCGATTCGAAGACACAAAACTTCTGGGACTGGTTCACCGGGAAAGTGAGTAAGTGGTGGGGGAAGGTATCGAATTCGGGCAAGGATGACAAGTCGGACGGCAACAGCTCGTCAGCGACTTGATTCGATCGATGGCATTCTCTTAAGAATGTTTGCGACATGCATTTACGGCGTTGTTGGGAATACACGGGTTGCTCAAATACCACGTGTCTCTATTTTTGGTTCTTCGGGTTTCAAACTTCTTCTCCCCCCCTAATACTCGGTTTCTGTTGGCTTGGCGACCTGTCATAATGAACCCTAAGAGTTGCTCTTTTCTTTACCGCCCTTCATGCAGCATTTCCTAATTCAATTCCTGGACGGAGTCCTCGAGTGGCGTATGATACATTGTCACATTCTTCCCCTGTTCAAGCCTTTGGTTGTACGACATGACAGGAAAGCCTTTGTGGGCCAGCGTACATCTATTATGGATTTTGGTGTTGAAAGCGACCAGCGACAGATCCAAGAATAAAATATCATGAACGTGTCAAGCACTTGTCTGGCAGATGTGACCAGGCCCGGATGTGGTCCTCATCAAGGCCGATAGCGAGCCGATATCGATAGCCAAGGTTCATTTGCGCACCTGCAGCACCAACAACAGGGCTTTCTGCACTGAACTGCGCAAAGAGTCTTTTTTTGCTCTCGAGTTCCTTCCCTACCATGATCTTTGCGGATGTTCAAGGTTTGATGCGAGGTCACGTAATTTGAGATCTTGTGAGATGAGATACCTACCTAAGGTATCCATGCGTGCAGAAAAGCGCTCGCTGAAATGCTGACTTTGGCCCACAAACAGCAGTGTCTTACGAATCCATTATGTTCTCATTCAGTGCTTGAACACAGGAGGGAAGCAGACGCTTCGAGGCCTGACGAGCATGTTGATAACAAAGGTGTAACTACAATGAGCTCGAGCTGACTGGAGCAAAGAGTCCAATGGAGGAACTGTGCGGGGCCTTATTACACTGTAACGCATTAACAGAGCATAATCTGAGGTTTACCCCTGGCATCGTCCAGCTCTCTCGATTCCCTCTAAAAAATCTCTAAACTGAAATGAATGGACATGTCCAAAATGAAATGGGTGCCCAAACTGTTGACGACGATAACATAGACAGAAATGAATGTCCCTAAACTGACAAGCCCAATACCGATTAAAGTATACCTACCTTTCGGGTCAGGTACCGAGTGGATTAAGCCTACATTGCTAGATACGGGAGGGCTGTAATCCATACAAGTGAGATCCGGTCGTTCGGCGAACAGGCGTCTCGGAAACAAAATCCTCGAAAAGACCGTTCCATCAAGTACTTATAATCCTCACCCATCGCCGCCAGGTTTTACACTGTACTGGTCCTTGAATCTCTTTTTCTCTTTACCAGAGGGTACATACTGGGACAGTGTGGGGAAAGCTGAAGGGATGCATTGTGGAGGCATAAACAGCGTTCGAATTCGGATGAACAGGCTGACAGGGAAACACCAGAACGCGTTGATCAATTTCACTACGTAAAAGTGGCGCGTAAAAGAAGTCAACAATCGGAAAGACGCAACGCGCGAGCTTTTGGTGGTCTGAACCGAATCGATTGCGGCAACGAAGAAAGTCGGCATTTGCGTTGGCGTTTGTAATTAATTGCTTCCATTTGCTCAAGGGGAACAAAAAGGAAAAACAATCTGCCAACAACGTTTCCGCTTCTGTTGGTGGCTTCAGACTGGTAACCACCAACCAATTCAAACCAAACGCCTTTCCTCCAAACACGGCCTCCTTCCATCTGGGTCTGAATTTGACTCCTCACAATCGGCGCAACATTCCGAGTCAGCGTCGTACACGACGATTACACAAGTTTTCTTCAGGGTTTCTTGCCATTCGTTTCCCATCTCACCTTTCCGCACGCGGCCTCGTCGCGTCTTGGGCTTTCATATTGTCAGCTTGAAGCTACTCGCTTTAATTCAGCCCTCGCTCAGTTTCCCTTGAAGCTGGACTCGTCCAATCCCTGCATCACCATTTTGCCAGGCAATAAACTTGTGCTCAAAACAAGGCGTGGGATACCGCGATGTTCTAAACGGGCCTTCCTCTTTGTTACGTGGTTCAAGTCAGTTCGTTGGAGGCCACACCCAGCATCCAGAGAAACCCGGTGGTGCGCCTGCAGCCTTATTTGGGTCGACGGCATCTGAATTGGCCACACGGTCTAGACATCCTGATTACGCCAGGCAGCCACGCTCACCCAGACAATCCACTTGAGGCTCTTCAGCCTGCTCTTCAATACCTCTACCCCCTGGGGCTTGCGTTACCACCCCACGTATCGTTCTTTCACCCAAGACCAGGCCGCGAGCTACCTCTAGAATAGACTGGCAACCACCGGGGCAAATCGGAGCCTTCCAACGTCTCGCAGATAAAGAGCAAAACCGTTCCAGGTTCGACGTGTTGACGGAAACACCCGGCCTCTTGAGACCTTGGGAGTGGGCTGCGGTCTTGGAGAAATTGTGCAGGTTCCTGTTCTCGGGCCTCGGAGAGGACACTTGAAGTTGAGGGACATATGTAGGTTCCGATGCCTACAGGCTCCAATCGATCTGTCCTCTTCCAGTCCCTTCACCTGAGACGCAATATGACTACATTTTTCTCTAACACCTTCCGGAAATCTACAAATACTTCGGCTGACACTTCCTCCTCTTGATTACAACCGCGACCGATTCCCACTTGCATTGCATCAACAGAACTTGGACATCGCGGCGGATTCCTGCCTGTTTTACCTGCAGCCGAGTTTCCCGGGTCGCGCCTTCCCTCGTACTCACCGAGCCTGAGCCTCTTTCGCTACTGCGTCGTCATGTGGCCAGTTGAGCCCTACTACTTAAATCATGTCAACCCCCAGCCGAGCAACAGCGTCTTCGACGCATTCCTCTTTGTGTCAGACACGAACTGGATCATCCTCCTCGGACCCCAAGCCTCAACACACTGCTAAAGCCAACGACCTTGCCGACTTGGAAATCGACTTGACTATCCAGCTGGAACTGCGGGCTCAACTCCAAGAGGGGCCAGAGACTGACGAGAGTAAGGCTAATCTCAAAGACACCAACGACAAGATCTGCGACATTGTTAAGGACATGGACAGAGTTAGAGCCTCTCTCGGTCTCCCGATGGACGAGGACTTTTGGGGCTCGGCGGATGGGTCGCAATTCCCAGCTGGCACTTCCACTGCTCAACAACGAGCACGTCAACAGGGCAATCAACTTCGTCAACAACAGACACAGAGGGGGCAACACCCGCAACAACACCCTCCTCCACGCCCTCCTCAACAGCACCAGCAACATCATCCACAGCAACAGGGGCAACGACGGCCTCTACAAGGTTTATACCAGCAAGAAGAAGAAATCTTCCGACAACTCCCCCAACAACACGAGTCCCTGCTCGACGGTTCCGAAGACTTCCAAAACTCCTTCAGCGGTTTTGTTCCTCGGGAGCGGAAGCGCTCGATCGGTACGAGCTTGGGCCATGATGCTTTCAGGGATACCGGAAGTAGTTCGAAGCGTACGGCTTCTGGAAGCGGTACTTCCTATCATACGACATTCTCGGATCCCTTCAATGTCAGCCCCTTCGCAGGTAACGACATTGACCCCTTTGACGATAACTTCGGCTTCGGCGACGGCTTCGACTCTGGCCCATTGATTGACCTCACAGGGTACGTAGACCTCTACTGTTGTCTTTGGCCTAGATTTAAATTTATGTTGAGACACTACTAACTGCTGCTGTCTATTAGTGATGACGATGTGGATGCCCTGCTTGGGCAAGGGTTCGTGCAATCTTCTTCAACATCTTCAGCGACCTTGACTCCAACCTCGCTGTTTGCTCCTTTTCAGAGTAATCAGGTATCATACCACGGCCCTCAGGCAGGCATACCACACAGCACGAGCTTGCCAGCCCCTCAAGTTCCTGCTCCTGCTCCTGCTCCTCAGCTCTACAACGCGCCGGGCTTATTGCCTGACATAAATGATGTCTGGGGTGGTCCTTCCTACAACTCTACTGTCGCCAGCACATCGAGTACGTCAGGCCCGTCTCGCCTAGCCCGGCCTCAGCTCCCAAGCTTTTCGAATAGTATACTCTCTTCGGAGAACGGGTCTCTGGTCTTTCCTGGCTTACCCGGCGGCCTGGCGACTGTTGATAGCTCGCGGCCGGGCACGTTGGTCAACGGGGGCTACTACGCGCCGAACAACCCGGGCTCTAGCGGATCGCTGACCGACGTAATCAGTCGGACTGCTGCCTACGATTTCACTTCCATGACTGATGTATGGGGGAATCCGATAAACGAGAGGCTGATGACGCTCGGTCTGGATGATTCCTTGAAGAAAGAGGACGAGATCAGTAAGCTGCTATCCAACATCCGGCCAGATGAGGATATACCACCGGAGGAACGCGGAGAGACACCACCAGATCTAAAGTACCCTCTCTATCCACACCAGCAGTTGGCACTCAAGTGGATGACTGATATGGAAGAGGGCCACAACCGGGGTGGAATTCTTGCCGATGATATGGGCCTGGGGAAAACGATTTCGACGTTGGCACTCATGGCTAGCCGCAGAGCTCCGGAGGGTGAAGTGGCAACCAACTTGATCGTTGGCCCCGTGGCTTTGATCAAGCAATGGGAGCTTGAGATCCAGAACAAGATGAAGGAGGACCGCCGCATGAATGTCTATCTTTATCACGGCGGGTCAAAAAAGAAGCCTTGGACGGAACTCAAGCAGTACGACGTTGTGCTAACTACGTACGGTACCCTGACTGCTCAATTCAAGAGGCACCATCATTATCTCGAGAAGAGCCTCGAGAGTCCGGACGGGTTGGATGAGCAAGCTGAGGAGCGATACCGGCTTGAGTGCCCGATGCTTCATCATAGCACCAAGTTCTTCCGCGTCATTTTAGACGAAGCCCAATGCGTCAAGAACGCCAAAACAATGCAGTCTCGAGCTGTCCGCCAGGTTCGGGCGACTTACCGATGGTGTCTGACTGGAACGCCTATGATGAACAGTGTTTCGGAGCTTTCCTCTCTGTTGCGTTTCCTCCAAATCAAGCCTTTCTGTGACGAAAAGAAATTCAAAGAAGCCTTCGCATCTTTGGATCACAAGTACAACGGACGCGACATTGAAAAGAGCAAGGCCATGAAGCAATTACAGGCTCTGTTGAAAGCCATAATGCTGAGGCGCATGAAGACTACGGTGATAGACGGCAAGCCTATTCTAAACCTTCCTCCGAAGGTCCCGCACATTGAGCACGTCGAATTCTCCGAAGGCGAGCTTGAATTCTACAAGAATCTGCAAGAGAAGTCCCAGGTCATCTACGGCAGATATGTCAGAAACAACACAGTGGGCAAGAATTACTCAAACATTCTTGTCCTTCTCTTGCGACTCAGGCAAGCCTGCTGTCACCCGCATCTCACCGACTTTGAGGCTAACCCCGAGAATCATCTGGCCGAAGCTACAATGATTGAGCTGGCGAAGACCCTGGAGCCTGCCGTCATTGACAGAATCAAACATATCAAGGCGTTCGAGTGCCCGATATGCTACGATGCGGTCCCAGACCCTACCATCCTACTTCCTTGCGGCCATGATATTTGCGCGGACTGCTTTTCCTCGTTGACTGACCAATCCGCTATGAACGGAATCAGAAACGGCCAGGACGGAGCGAATGTCGCCAAATGTCCGGTGTGCCGTGGCCCCGCTGACCACACCAAGGTTACCAATTACACGTCTTTCCAGGTTGCTCATATGCCTGAAGCCCTGGAAAGGCCGGACACCGATGATGCAGATTCTCCTGTCGGTGGTGACGGCAGTGGCTGCGGTGATGAATCAGACACGTCGGATGGGTCGCTGGGCAGCCTCAGTGGGGAGAGGAAGCGCAAAGTAAAGGGCGAAGGGAAACGTCCTGCAAAGATTAAGCCGGAAGAGAAGGAGGACTGGAAGCCGACCGTTTTTGACCAACTGCGCAAAGATGCAAACGCCAGTAGAAACCAGGATGCACGAGATCGCCTACTCCAGTACACTTGGGACCATTGGCAAGACTCGGCCAAGGTAACTCGAGTGACTGAACTGGTTGATCAGTTTCAGCAGTCCAACGAGAAGACCATCATCTTTTCCCAATGGACGTCCCACCTCGATCTTATCGAGTGCTCTCTCAAGTTCAAGCTCAACATCAAGTACCATCGCTATACAGGTAACATGCCCAGAACTCAACGCGATAACGCCATCCAGGCATTTGTCGAAGACCCTGACGTCAAGGTATTACTGGTTTCTCTCAAAGCCGGAAATGCGGGCCTCAACTTGACTGTTGCTTCGCGCGTCATTGTTTGTGATCCCTTTTGGAATCCCTTCATTGAGGACCAGGCCGTTGACAGAGCCTATCGAATTGGCCAACAACGGGAGGTTCACATTTACAAGATTTTAGTTCAAGAAACTATTGAGGATCGCATCATCGAGTTGCAGAAGGTGAAGCGAAACATTGTTGAGACGGCGCTTGACGAGACCCAGAGCAAGCAGCTCGCAAGGCTTTCCATCGATGACCTCAACTACCTTTTTACTGGTCGCCGTGGAGGCCCGCGTGCACCGCAACAGTGAGGAGGAGGAGGAGGAGGAGGAGCACATCGCCATCCTCCCCGTCATCATTGTCTTCGGCGAATGTCGAGGAGAATGAACATCACTAAGACGCGGGAGTGTATTTCCGGTCCAAGAGATGCCGATGTAATTGCATGGCTTGAAACGCCATATGATCACCAAATGCCGGATTTAATATCGATCTTATGTATGAGTTTGCTATCAGCGCATCTTGTTAGATGCAGTATTAGAGCATTCAGCGGGGTTCACAATTGTTCCGTCATTTCAGCATGTTTGAATCGAGGATTATGCCGCTGTGGTGGATAACCCTTTCTGCTTCGATAATGCCAAACAGGCAGCTTGTTACTGGACAGAGGGTGTCACCATTGGGGTGTATAAATGAGGTATTAGCTGATGAGAAGGAATCAGCAGCGGGATCTTGTGTGGAATTGATGGAAGCTTGCCGGTTCCGATTCTGTTTGCGCTGGTTTCTCTCGACGCCGGGGACGCGCTGCCTACCTTAACCTACCTTGCGCAGGAAAACATGGCACTGTTGTAAGAAGGAAACAGAGAGTAGGCTTCTCAGGTTCCCATAGGAAGGCTCTGTTTTCCAACCCTAGTGTACCCAATATATTTATGTTATCAAGATCCTTTTACCCATCGAAACGTCAGTTTCAGACATGGTGACTATGCACCAAGGTTATCCACATCAATTCTCTAGCCGCACTATTAAGACCCGCCGGTGCTATCATTACTACCACTTCGAAATGGCCAAACAACAGCAGAAATACGCTCGTCTCATTTCTTTCGTTACGTTAGCCATGTGATGCTATCGCGAGCACCACCAGGGGGCATCTTGACCCCCGCAGATTGTGCCTGCATACACTGCCCTGTTTGTAGTGCAAGGTACTATCGCCAGTACCCGAACCCTAGCCCATTCTCGCCAAGTTGTCGTGGCTAAAATTCACGTGCAAATCTGAAGTGCGCAGAAAAACCGGGCAAAATCACTTCAAAAGGAAGTGTAATATTAGATCAACTCATCAAGGACTGACAATAAGAACCAAGTCATGGAAGGTCGTCGCCCACAGCCAG
>HF970923.1:29230-53113 GCA_000604205.2 Neurospora africana FGSC 1740
GGACGCCAAGTGTGAGAGGCGTCCAGGATGACTGATCGTCGCCCATCCCCCTGCAAGTCGCTCACTCAGCGCCCACAAGTTACAACTTCCCAGCTCTCCCCCCGGACAGGATACACTACATTGTTTGAAACTTTGTTGCTTTTAGCTCTCTTCTCACAAGTGTTGATGGAAGAGCAGCATCCAAATGGCGAGCAATGACTGGTCAGCAGCACGAAATCGCCCCTGTCAGCAGTGAGCGACCATCCTCAAAAAGAGGCCCCCCCGATGTGTTGTCGTCAGCCCCCCTTCTCGCCCTTCATTGGCGTTCCCATTTCCATGTCTTGGCGTCTGACGGGACCCAGATTCCCATCATTGCACTGCAACAGCTACATAGACTCTCCGGCCACCACTCGCTCGCCGCCGTTCACTCGCGTGCAATGTTACACAAGTGGCATGTCTATGCCGCTTTAGGTGCTCAACCGCGGTCTGCTATGTCCCGAGACGATGGAATCAACCCTCCTTGTGGTTCCTGGAATGGGACTTTCAAGCAAGGGGGTCATCGAATCGTCAAATCTGGAGGCGCGGGAGGGCCAGAACTCTGAACAAGCAGTGGGGGATGATAAGGCTGGTCCGCAGGAGTGTCCGCCGCGTTAGCCCTAGTAGGGCCAAGCGCCGTTGTTGTTTCCTCGAAAGGAGGAGTCTAGAGATTGATGCTGCAAGAAATGGGGATCAAGAAGAAGGGGAGGTCATGTTGAGTGAGTGGGTGAGCAAAGAGAAGGCTAAAAATCGCCGGGTCATCATTATTTCAGATCTGGACTGGACTGGAATTAAAAATTGAACGGGGAGTTTCACTCGTATGAGATTCAAAGACTCAGGCAACCTCCAATTGGAAGTTCCAGGTGTCTAGGGCTGAAATTACACTTTCTTCCTCTCGCTCCCACCCTCACTTTTATCCTCCGCTGTTTTTTTAAACCTCTCTCTCATCGAGCGGAATCCTTCCGCTCGTTTGTACGACGTCGTTCTCGTTGCTAGACATTGCGGCTGCTGCCGAGCGCGCTGCCGTCTATCCAAAGCCGCCACCGTCCCCCTTCCAAACTCTCACCTCTCCCTCCGGCTCCGTTACTTTTCCGAACATCCATCTTTGATCCCTTCAAGAGATCCCCGTGCTCGGGTTATCCTCTCATTCGCAATGGCTACATTCGGCGCCATGTCGATACCTAAGCCGCTTTTAACGTTTCTGTTGATGGCGGCTTCAGTCGCACCCTCTGAGGCTACCATGGCATCATGGTGGAACACGGTCGCTAGTCAGGTTGTCGTCTTGAACGAGACCACTGGCCAATACAGATACACCAAGTGCAACAGCATGGGAATGGATACTATCTACTATTCAACCACGGGCGGCAACTACCTCAATTTTACCGAAAGCCCGCCCAAAACCGGCAGTCCTTTGACCGGGACTGGCTGGTATGACCAAACAAATGCCTGGTTAGTTCCTTCTTGTCTAATTCCAGTTGACGTCGCTGACTTCTACTTAGGGCCTCGTTATTTTACTTGGACGAATCCAATAGTATTAGAAACGCCATCTTCAAGTGTGATCCGTCGACCGGTCTCTACATGGACTCACAGTCACAATTCTGGCCAGTTGTGGCTGAGGGAGCGCCGGCGCCTCATAAAAACTCCGGCATGACTGCCTTTCTTCGCGACCAAGACCGGGGTTATCGGCTCTATTACCACGATGAAGACATGCATCTCAATGAGCTCAGCTATGATCCAGATACTACTACCTGGACTTGGGAGGGAACCATCAATCACGATGTTCCAGGAAGCAACGCCATCGCCGCAACCGCCGGGAAAGATCAAGGCAACTTCACCGTCGTCACACCTCGAGACGACAAAAACATTGAAGTCACGCGATGGGGCCTAGACAAAAATTGGTACATCTGTAAGTATCTGCCAGTTGCCATCCGGAAGCTACACCAACACCCGGTTACTTCAAAACACCACCATACTAACCTCCCCCATCCATCCAGCCACCACCCCCCACCCGCTCAAAGGCAATTTCAGCACCAGCTCCGCCCCCTCGTCCTCATTTGAAATCGACTACTCAGCCCCCTCCAACTACTCCCTCCCCTTCTGGACGGGCCAACCCAAATCCATCGGCATCAGCCTCGACACAGCCCGTTCGCGCTACGTCTACTACATCGGCAGCGACAAGTCCCTGTACCGCCTCGCCTCGCAAAACCACGTCTGGCGCCTCTGGGAGAACCAGTCCACAACCTACTGGCCGCAAGCTGACGAAGCCAACGCCGAACTCGCCGTCGTGAGCGCCATCATCCAGGACACGAAAACCGCGAAAGTGCGCATTTATTACGTAGTGGGCGGCAGGCTGACCGAGGTGGCGCTGGATGGCAACGATAACGAGTGGAAGCAGTGGCGGGCCGTGCCGGAGTGGGATCCCAATAGCGCAAAGCAGCCGACTACTGGTGGTGCTACTACCACCTCCCCGCCTTCTTCATCCAGCACCTCCGGCTCCAGTTCAGGTTCGGCTACGGAACCTGCCTCCGGTAGCCTCTCCTCGGGCGCCAAGATCGGCGTCGGCGTCGGTGTCGGTCTAGGCGTCGTCGCGCTGGGCGCCATCATCGCGGCTATTTTCCTCCTCCGGCGGAACAAGAACAAACACTCGGCCGATCTCAACAGCCCCGAAGACGGCACGACGGTAGTGGGATCCGAAGCCCCGACTGCCACTACCTCACCCCTCCCGCCTTATGGCACGCTCGCCACTGGATACGGAGCAGGAGCAGGAGCAGGAGGATGGGACCAGAAGATGCCTCCTGGGAGCGTAGGATATACAAACGTGCAGCAGCTGGACACGGCGGAACGGCCGATAGAGTTGGACGCGCCTAGGGCGGTGTACGAATTGCCGGATCAGACTTATAGTCATGAGTTGATGGCGAATAACACGGCGACGAGGGTGGAGGCGCCGGGAGATCATGGTCATCCTGGGGGTCAGGAGCACGTTGGGGAGAAGAGGGCATAGTTACCGATTTGATGATTATTGAGATGATGGACATATTAGGTGATGAATTGAAGGAAAGGAATATTTGTGCTTCGTGGTTACCGTGGGGCCGCGGGCATGTCTGAGTTACCCGTGTGGATGATGAGTTGACGATTAACAGGCGGACGAGCTTCTTTGATCTTCCCACATTCTTGGATAGTCCGATATTGTAATGCTATCCTCGTATGTTTGTTTCTGCTTCTGTTGTTCATACCAATATAGTGGTTTAGTATATGTGGTTCATTCATCATCAAGCATCACATGGGCAACCAAAGAGATGAGTTGAGTTCACTTTGTCCCAGGTTTGTGTCTTGGAGTCATCTCAGTTCTTTTCATAATCCACCCATACAACCATAACGAGAACCCCCTTTTGCATTGTCCCCCCATCTAGTTACAAGACTCCTTATCCATGCCAATTTGGTGCAAAATCACATTCACCACTGCTAAAACTCCAGAGCGTAAACATTCTAATCGTAAACAAGGTATAGAACCGTTATATAGGGAAGGCTTAATTGACCGGCTCCAGTCCACGCTTCACGTCCTTGGCCTTGACGCCCGTAAGGTCGGGCTCAGGCAAGGTGTGCCGAGGACGGCCTCCAAGGATGTCAACAATCTCCTTCATACTAAGCCAGAAGGCAGCCTTGGGGCGTCTGTTGGGCCAGTCGGTCTCCTCCTCCTCCAACTTCTGGATCGGCGTAAAGATAACACTCGCTCCCTTGATACCGATGACGCTAGCGCTCATGGGATCCAGCTTGACACGGTTGTGCACGTTGCGTCCATACTTCTCGAGCTGCTGAATGCACTTGATGGCCAAGCGGACAGCACGGCAACGGTCCATGCCCGAGGGAACACCACCCTGCTGCATGTGACCGGGGATACCCTCACGACTTTCAAAACGACCGTGGGCCTCGTCGCGAAGAATATCGGCGATGAGCTTGGCACTGTAGACATTGGAGGCCTTCTCGTTGATCAGGATCAAGCGACCGGCTCTACTCTGTCCCTTGTCCTGAGCGAACACCTCCTTCAGATGACGGACGTCTTCGCTGAGCATTTCCAAGCTAAGACCTTCTTCAGGGAGGTAAACGGCCGAGGCACCAACACCGAGACCGGCGAGAGTCGCGATGTAACCGGAACGGCCACCCTGTGTCTCAATGACGAAGACACGTCTACGAGTGGCAGACGCGGACTGCTTGATCTTGTCGCAATAGTCGACAAGCTCGTTAAGGCAAGTATCGGAACCGAGAGAGTACTCGGTGCCGGGAACGTTGTTGGAGATGGTCGCTGGGAGCAGCGTCATGGGGATGCACAGAGAGGGGTACTGCTCTCTGGCCTTGCGCAACTGCGAGACGGCGTGGAAAGCCTCGAAGCCGCCGATGAGGAACAAGGCGTCAAACTGGTACTGCTCGATGAGGTTGGCGATGGTCTCCATGCCAGACTCGCTCGGGAGCTCACGGTTGGTGCCGATTTCGGAACCGCCCTTGCTAGCCCAGCCATCAACCTCGAGCCAGTCGAAGGGCCGCACTGCGCCCGGCGAATCACCATGATGGCGCGCAAAGCCGGCAAAGCCGTTGTGGATCGCAATGGGTTCGTGGCCACGAGACAGGCAGTACGACACACCAGCACGGACGGCGGCATTCATACCTCCAGCGGGGGCACCGACGTTGATAAAGCCGATTTTCATGCGCTGAACGGAGGTTAGCTAAACTCAACCAGATGATGCGCAAGTAGTCTTATCATCACTCACCTCCTTTTCAGGCAGCAATTTCTCGTGATCGATCTGGCCTGCAGTTGTCATCATGAACGACTTGTACTGCTCCGAAAACTCGGCATCACGAAGAGCCATGGCTCCATCGAAATCCTGGCTTTCAATCGCCTTGGCGACTTTCTTGGTATCCACCACCGCTTCCATCAGGGGCTTCCTGACAATCTTGTTTTCGGTAATGGCAATGAAGCAAGTCTTGGTCTCGGGGGTGGCTTCCAAGACAGCCTTGACGGCCTCAACACCTTGAAGGGTCGCGAGCATTCGGTCATATGCGACGGCGGTACCACCGCGCTGAACGTGGCCGAGGGTGGTGATACGGGTATCGAGGGCGAGGCCCTTTTTGTCGGCGAGAAGGTCTCTTACTTGTTCAGGGGTAATCTTGTTTCCAAACTTGTCGAGAGCACCCTCAGCGATAATGACGATGGTCTTGCGCTTTCCAAGCTTGCGGTGCTGTTGTTTCCGTTTGTTAGCCATTGCTTATTTGGTGGCCGAACATGGAAAAACGTACCTGCTGAATAACGCTGCACATTTCCTCTCTCCAGTTGTCCTCCCTAGGTTTCTCGGGAATAAAGAGGAAATCTGCGCCTGTCGCAACACCTGCCATCAAAGCTAGCCAACCGCAGTGTCTGCCCATGACCTCAACGACGAAGGCACGGGAATGGGAAGAGGCGGTAGCCTCGATCAGATCGACACACATGCAAATTCTCGCCAAAGCCGAGTAGCAGCCAACGGTGGCGTCTGTACCGGACAGATCGTTGTCGATAGAACCAACGATACCGACGATGTTGAGGTGCTTGTAAGCGTGAATTTGCTCAGCCGTCAGCTCGCCAGTAGAGACCAGCTCTTCCAACAACGAGGGCCACTCAGCACGGAACCTGTCGGCACCAGTAAGGGAGCCGTCTCCTCCGCAGATGATGAGGGCATCGATGCCGTTGAGGATCAGGTTCTTGGCGGCAGTAAGGCGACCAGCGCGCTCGTAGAAAGCCATGCAGCGAGCGGTACCGATCAAGGTGCCGCCTTCCGAGAGCCAGCCGCGCACATCAAACCAGTCCATCTTTTTTATGAAATCACCACCCCTAACCAGACCCTCGTAGCCTTCGTAGACGCAGTAGGCGTCGCAGCCCATGTGGATGGCCATGCGGACGCAGGCGCGTACCACGGCATTCATGCCGGGGGAGTCGCCGCCCGAGGTCATGATGGCGATCTTCTTTCTGGGCGCCATCTTGTTGAGTGCTGGCGACATTTTCGTTGGTAGTGCTTTTCGAAGGGTGGTCGAGCTCAACAGGAGCCGGATGCCTAGCGAGGAGGCCGAGAGGAGGACGAGGGCAAAGAGCGCCGGGAACGGGTTATGGAAAATAGATAATGGCCGAGAGAGGATGGCTCGATCAAAAATGGGCATGCTCCAGGCTCCAAACTGGAAGCACCGAGAAAGTCAAGTGGACTTGACAAAAAGAGACGAGAGTATAGTCACTGTCCTAGTGATGTTGGCAGAACGAATAATGCCCGTCTTGGATCACAACAAGGAAGCAGAAGATTCGTGTTATGGATAGGTAGGAGGTTCAGGAAAGCGTCAAGAGAAAGACGGAGCGAGGAGATGAAGAGACAAAAGAAGGGAAACGTCAGCTTTCCACTTGTAAATCGGAAATGAATTCTTTTCAGTCTTGGCCAGCGGCGCAACAAACCTAGTGCAACTCCCTGTCTACTGTGTACGTTACGGGTTTCTCAGGGTATGCAGCTGCTGGGTAGTTACGCCGACAAGAGTGGAAGCTCGAGTGGAAAGTGTGCTGATCGGCTACTGACGCATAGCGCCTGCAGTGACATGGATGACGGGGTGGGCATCTGCGCTAACAGCGTGCTAAGAAAAGAGCTCTTATCTTATCGGACAGCCCCGCCCACTGCGCGGCGGGCAATGGCGGGGTCATTAGCACCTCTCAGTCAGACAGGAATCTCGTCTTCACTGCTCCGGCGAATCGTCCGAGTCGTAACCACACAGCAAACACACCTCATTCACAGAAGGATTCTGACATCGATGTGGAGCGTATCAAGACGTGGTGAAGGGAAGCTTGGTGGTGGTGCAGGTTTCTGAATGCTCGGCGGATTGTTGGTGGTGAGGGGTTTTTGCAGCCCCAGCAAGAGCAATTGGGTCATTGGATGACATAACTGGCGGGGTGACATGGCCATTTGACCCACGGGCAGAGACGATCCGTTGCCAGGGCTCATCAGGGCAAACCTTATTACCACTTCTCTTCCCAGCCGCATCGAATGGAATGCCAAGGGTTCGGATAGGATCTGATAGGGCCGACCTGTATAAAATCTGTCCACCGTCTTCACAAAAACAAGTTATTACTCGTGTGAAACTGCCCATCATCTCTCACGTTTGGTAGAGCGGTGTAAGCCGTCTTGGTGAAGAACATGTGATTTGCCTCTCGGGTGGTGAAAGGGTGGGAATAACCTCAGTTGACTGGAACTTGTCCGCTCGGCCAACCTTGCAAAAAGAAGGGCCTATCGATAACACAAAAGGTAACACAGTGCAGTGTCCCTTAGCACTACCGGACGTAATGACAAGCCCCGGTCCCTGTTTGAAATAGCGCATGGAGTGAGCCTGCCGCGGCGGCCCGCAATGGACGGGAAACGGCACGGATACTGTGGTTGTGTGGTCTGTGCGTGCATTCGGCAGGCAGCTTCCACTGGCCAACTTCGAATGGAAGCTTGGTCGCCTTGACCAAGCTGCATTGGCTTCTTACGGCACAAACAACAACAACAACGATACTCTCCCGGGCCACACATATTCAGCATATTTGAAGTCATTTTACGGACAATGGATTCTCCCCTCAACCTACGGCCACGGCCGCCAAACAGTAGAGGGCCCCAAACAATCGCCGACTTCATCCGACGCGTCAACGCAGAGCCCGGCGGTTTTCGAGCTCTCAACGAAGAGGAAGTGCGCAGGAACGTCATTGCCGAGCGCAATGGGATTCACGAAGATATCGAGATGGTTACCGATCAGGAGGCCGACGACGACTCCAAGAAACCCGATATCATTGCTGCTCGCCACAACATCTTCATGAACCTCGGCCAGGCGATCCAGATCTCCTCGAATTTTCTCGACTTCATCTCGCTCCTTCTCTCTAAAGAAATTCCCACTCAAGCCGCCGCCTCTATTTCGCCATGGTTACGAAGTCAAGTTCCGATTGGATCCATCGGCGCCACCCAGCTCGACGCGCCGACTCCTCTGACCCAGAGTAGAGTGGCCGACAACAAGCTGATCACCATCGGCAAGCGACTGGTCGCGCTCAACGAGGCAGCTGATACTGCCCTTGCCGCTGCCAACAGGCTTCGTCAAGAGATCAACTCCGAGACAAAATACTGGCAGGAAGTCTTGACCGTCAGCCAAAAGGGCTGGTCAACCGCCCGCCTGCCCCAAGAGCCACACGACATGGGCGTCAAGTTTGGCTTCTCCAATGCTGCCCCCATGTTCAAGAACAATAGCGTTGCGCCTCTGAAAAGGGCTGAGGATGGTTCAGTCCGCCTGGAATACGGTAGAATGGGTTCCAGATCCGAACGTCTCCAGGTCACCCTTCTGCGCAACGGGGAGGTTATCGGAAGATCCTCTCTTCCTCGACCCCTACCCGACG
This sequence comes from Neurospora africana FGSC 1740, assembly GCA_000604205.2. Classification (NCBI taxonomy): domain Eukaryota; kingdom Fungi; phylum Ascomycota; class Sordariomycetes; order Sordariales; family Sordariaceae; genus Neurospora; species Neurospora africana. The sequence goes on from HF970923.1 coordinate 37,662, forward strand.
ATGCTCCGTTGGACGATCGCGTCAAAGAGGCACGGAATACCATCTTTGCGCAAGAGCTATGGCACGAGATTAATCGGGAAGGTCGCACACTGCACGGTCATCATGTCCGTTTAGAACAGTCAGCTGTAACTTGCGCCCTTGATCCCAATCGGACCATTTCCTTCGAGCTGGTAGGCTTGGATGACCAAGATCCCTCCAGAGCATCACTACCCGGTGATCTCGACGCCGAAACGGCCTCAATCACCCTCCATCTCCTTCTGAGCAATGCTCATAGGCAAAACCAGCTCAAGCGCTCTGAGCGGACTGCGGCCAACACCGTGAGGGGCCCAGCACCCCCCTATAACCTTCTTCTCCCCATCATCACCTACTACAGACACGAGAAAACTTTGGAGGACTGCACCACCTTCCTAGCCGCCTTCTGCGCCGCTCTCCGCTCCGCGGGGATCCAATCCTCCTTCAGCATGACCGAAAGCATCAACAAGGGCTCCCCTACCGCTCCGCCCTCCGAGGCACTCATGAACACCCTCCTCCACCCTTCCGAAGTCCAATTCGACCTGACCATCACGCCCGCCTCGCGCTTGCGCATCCTAGCCAAGCCCACCCCTGTTTTTGGCACCCGGTTCTCCATCTACCTCCTCCAACCACAGTCTAACCACCTCGCCAGCTCATTCCCGCCTAACCAGACCGACTCGGTCTACGAGAACACCAAGGAGCTGGTTCGCTACCTTAGCAACGCGGTGCCCCGCGCTCTGACTATGTATTATTACCCGCTTGTTCAGGAGATGCGGAACAGCGGGAATAAGGGCAACAACAGCGAAATCCCAACTCCTCCTGCTACTAACACTATAACCTGGATCATCCACCCAGATGACCTCGGTCTCGTAGACGACGACACCGAGACATTCGGCGTGCGGTTTGCTTTTGTCTTCAACCACACCTGCGATGATGGGCTTGACGATGCAGCAACAGAGCCAGAGCTGCGCGTCACCGGAGACTATATGGAAGACGGCAAGCGCGTTCAGAATGAGTGGAAGTGGACTGCCTCAGGCCCCGTTGGTATGCAGAGCGGCGGCAGTCTGGATGAAATAGTCAAGCACATCTTGGCAAATGGACCGTCGTCATCGGTGTTGTCTGCTTAGGAAGCTCAAGATGAGACATACTAGTACTCTTTACCTTACATATCTGGGACTTGGACTTGGGCTTGGATACGTGAGTGGTACAGCGGTTGGTTGCAAGACTGGTTGGGTGAGGAGGATTGCCCGCTGGGTTTGACGATGAACGTCGAGGACCAAAGGCGGGAGCGGGAATGGATGCGGATGTTGGACGCAAATGAAACGTATTTTTTCTCGAAGCTGTCTATGAATGAGACTAAAGATTGAAGTCCAAGAGGGCTAGGTCTGCAGAGAGAACGTATCTTTGTTCAGCTGGATCGGTCCACGACTTATCGTTATAAACACATGCCCACAAATATACTCTACCTCTGGTATATCATCATAAGAATCGTTCGGTTGGCGGTTGGGACCTGGATAGACGTATTTTGCATTCGTACCAGCCGGCCTGGCAAGGGTCTATTGTCTTTTCATAACGGGAAAAGAGAAAAGTTACGTAACATGGTTCAAACCATTTGGTGTGCTCAACCCTCAACTTCAAGTCCTAGCAGCGTGCTCATGAACAGCAAGTGCCAATCATCTCAACCAAGAGTTCTACAGCCAACTGACACCTCCAGGGTGGTACCGCTGAGTCGTAAAGATAGTTCGCCACCCCCTTTTCCCTCTGTTTGCTTGATCTGCTCTCGTGGTACAGTTTGCCATACTGTATCACGAACGACGACCAGGTCACAAATGATTCCCTACGTCCGAGGTTCTGGACGACAGCTCGTACAAACCTGAATTGCCTGAAATAAAATACTGTGTATGCAATGAAAGATTTGAGTCCTAGTGGGAATCGTTGACAGTACACAAAGACATGTGACACAGATTGGTCATAAACGTCGTGAAGATTCGTGCGTGCTAACTTTAAGTATATGCTTTGTCGGTCTAAGAACACCACAACTACACAACCCCTCTCCAGGTCCTCCCGCCATGAAACGTACCTATAATCAACATTCTGAATGCGGGACTCGTTGAAATTCATCGCACACATGAATTATTCATCACCTTCATACGTATGAATATGTTTTCTTTTTCGTCATGAGTCATAAGATCAACCATCCAAAGTAACAACCAAACATGACATACATCTTGACATGACGTGAGGGGTAACATGATTAACCAAAAAGAACCATCCAAAACCAACCAAAGGAAAAGAAAAGTGTATAGGCAGAAGAAGATGGTAATAGAATGAAAAGCAGAACCGTTTCATCCAACGCGCTTGGTATTACCTTCCCGTACATAACGTGCCAAGTCTATAGTCGAGTCGTAATCAGCATCAAAGGTGAGCGTTTAGCGGTACCTGCCCCCGGCCCTGCTGTCATAGATGACCTCGTGCTCGACGATACGCTCGCGCTCGTCGTCCCAGCGATCATCGCGCGAGCGATGGCGGCTGTGGCTGTGGCTGTTGTGGTGGTGATCACGGAAATCGTAGTCATCGCGAGCGTACTCGCGCTCCCACTGAATCTCGCGAATGCGGTCCTTGCGAGCCTGGCGAATCTTGTCGGAAAGCTGAACGCAGCGAAGAACATCCTCCTGTTTACGGGGTTAGTGACTAGCCCAAAAGAGTATGAGTTCAACTGGAAGGCCACTTACATAGCGCAGGTACTGCATGATGTAAAAGAAGTACTCGGTTTCCTCGTAGTCATAACCAAGCTCCTCAATGGCCTCACGAGTGACGAGATCCTTGGTAATCTCGGTCCACATCTCGCTGCGACGGGGGTTCTGCGAGCCGTGGATGCTGATGCGCTTCTCCCGGTCATCACCGCCCCGCTCGTTGTAGATCTGAATGCTGAGTCTGCTATCGCGGGCGTCACGGTCACGCTCACGGTCATGATCACGGTCAGAAGCAGAGGACGCGGAAACGACACTCCTCTCATCACGCTCAGGGATGAACTGGGAGCGCCTAACTCCGCTGTACTTCTGCCATGTAACCTCGGCAGAGGCACCACCGGCACCATCCAACCGCACGCGCTCGGTTCCGGGAGGAACATCGATGATGGTCCAGTCCTTGGTGATACCGTTGTACGCCTCGCCCATCTGGCCCCTTGAGTCGATCTTGGACGTGATGTACCTAGCCTCATCGTCAAAGTCAATGTGGGGAGGAGCCTCCGAATGAGCACGACGGCCGCTGCGGGAGACGCTGCGGCGACGCTCGACGTCGACATGGAGGCGACCGGTATCGGCGTGAATCAGGAGATCATCATCATAAGCGTTTCTGGGCGAGCGGCGCTCCTGAGAGCGGCCACGGCTCCTAGAGGGGTGCCTGTGGATGTCAATTTCGGTGTCCTTGCGAGAGGTGTAGATGTCGATCTCGGTTTCGGAAAGCTGCGGCTGCTTGCGGCGAACTGGGGAGGCAGGCCGAGATGGTGGGCGCACGGAGATCATGCCTTGTATGTGTTAGCATTCTGCAAACTTCGAATTCTGGCGTATGGGTTGGATAAGTGACATACCATGGTCAATATCACGGTAGTGAGTGATGACTTCTCTTTCAATGACAGGTCCCTTGATGACCTGAGGCTGCTGAGGCTGAGGCGGCGGGCTGGGCTCACGCTCCTTCTCCCTCTCAACAATGCGAATGTGCTCACGGATGTTCCGGTCAGGCGAAGGGGAGCGAGGTCGCTGGCGTTCCCGCTGAGTTTCCCGAATCTCAAGCCTCTCCATGCGGGGAGGAGACGGGCTCCTTTGACGTTCGATAATGCGGGTGCTTGCGCGAATCCTGTCAGCAGGAGGACGGCTGGACTCGCGGACACGGTCGACAGTATGGATATGAATGTCCGACTCTTCAGTGCGTCTCCGGGGTTCAGGGCTAACACTCCTAGCTCTGTGGACGATGCGCTCGTGCATATGCACAGGGCTGGGTGACCTTCGCCTGGGACGCTCAACAGTCTCGACGTCCCTCTGCCTCAGCACCAGCTGGCCTGCATCAGAGCGCCTGTCTTCACGCAGGAAGGCGGGAGTACGATCACGGTCATGGATGTGAATATCGATATCCTCATCCGCGTAGCGGACAGGAGGGCCACGACTAGGAGCACGACTGGGACCGCGGCTAGGAGCACGGCGGGGTGACTCCCTGTAGTAGTCGTCGAAATCGACCCGGCTTCTGCTGGCCATAGTCGCTAGTGTATGATGTTGGTTGTTGTGGTTGTGGTTGCTGTGGTGGTTGTTGTTGGGAGGTGGTATCAACAGCCAGTCAAGGACCGAGAGAGGATGGATGACCAAGTGAAGTCTGGAATCTCAGGCCAGCGGGGTGATGACTGGGTTATGAAAATTTCTCAAGCCAGCCTTCTTCTAGGCTGCGGAGTGTGGCAGAGCCTGACGTTTAAGTAAGAGGAGAAGCCGGGAGAAGGAACTCGTGGACAGCAAGGGTGGGAGTGAGGGCGGGGTTGGTCTGAGACTAGGAAGTGGACAGAACAGGGTGGGCGTGTGACCGTGATCTTGGCAAGCTACCAAGTTCCTTCTTCAGCTCTTATCCGGGGGCCTGCTGATGATGTGATGGATGACTGTCGGCCCTGGAATTCGTGTGGTTGGGCTGCGGTTAGGACCGATCTGAGTACCTATGTTCTTGACGGGAACCTACGAGAAGACTCTGCTGAGAGGACTACAGAACGAGGGCCTCTTGGTGATTATGAACTTGGAGTCTGAAGGACAAAAACTGGAGACAACCGGGAACGGAGAGACCGAGGAGAAGCAGACAAACACATTTAAGGAAGGAGGCAGTGACGGGAGGGGCATGGTGAAGAAGGCTCCCGAAACCCACTTCTGGAACTGCGCAGCAACACCGGTGACTGGCACACACTCCAACCCGTCGTTTCCTCCTCCACTGGAACAAACACCCGGGCGTAGCAAAGTTGGGTCTGACGAAGTTTCAGGGTCCGGCCCGGTTTGTGACCAATGTTGATGTCCTTTTTCCCACCATGAATGCCCTGATTACCGCCCATGACACTTTCGGTGACATTTGCTCGCATCTGCCAGTGACATTCGTTGGACGCCCAGCCAATTGCCCGGGGGTGTAATTGGGCTCGAAACCAACGTCATCATCCCACCATAACTGGGAAGGTGCTGGGAAACCATTCAGATTCGGCTGACTTGCTCCAGTGCCTTTTCTTGGAGCCTGCTCAAGCGCAGTTTGGTCTCCATCCATACAGGCTGCATCCTTGCGCCCTAGTGTCGTCTGGTCAGCGCTTGCCGTGAGGCGCCATCCCAAGTTCCATCCAAACTTACCAACCCCTGGCCCGACATGGTGTAATGAGGTTTCATTACGGTACGTACCGCGCTGGAGGAGATCTGGAGGGGGCTGGTCCCCTAGTGTAGAAACAGCAGCAGGGACAATATCACAGCAAGCTTTAGGTCACCCCCGTGTGTTAATGAAAACAGTGATGCGGCGTCGTATGTTTATTTAGGCTTGTTGTTAGTCAAGTGAAGATCAAGTGAACTAGGTAGTGTGAGACCGAAGTCTGTGGATTGAGTTGACGGGTTTGGGGTACATTACATTGCACTTAATTACACTCGGGTTACGTTACTCAGGAACTCACGATAGCCGATGGATGGGTTTGCGCCGTTAGGTTCCTCCCGTCAACCTCAAAGTCTAGAATCTTCCCACCAGCAATGCCACCCGGCAGTCACCATCATTTACCGAAAAATCAACTTTGAAAAAGGAAGCACGCAAGGCTAGAGACCCGGAGCTGGCGATGCCGTCACCTTACAATGTCTTTGGCTGTGTCAAGCTCGAGAAAGTGGAAAGTTGACGATTGTTTCCACTGCCAGCGGGTAAACTATCACAACCAGCCACTTACTAGCTGCTGCTTAGTGCATAACTGCATGCCCAGCCGCAACGCCCAACAGCACTGCGTCGTCCTGCAGGAGGGCTGTGCTCTGAGGAAGTTTGCAACCGACTCCACGGCATAGTGATAGCTCCTCTATTGGGGTTGCTCATGAGGCTGCTTCCATCTGTTTTTTTTTGAGAGCATTCTCATCAGAACCACTTTGGACTGACAGCACGCCAACCAGAACCGCCATTACAACGAAGACGAACAATTCAAACGTTTTGAGTCTGTTCTCCGAATGCCCTAGAATCCGTCAACGGAGCAGAGCGCGGGATTTCAGAAATCCAGTCAGCAGATAGTCGCGCTTGGGCTTCAGGCTATCAATGCCTCCTACTGGCCGGGCTGAGGCTCATGAGACGACGGCTTTCAGTTCTGCCCCTCCTTCCATCTCGGCCCCCGCCCTCCGCTTGTCCCTACGACCGACGGCATGCTCCCCTCCACTGCCCCTCCCTTGTCTTTCTCGATGTGTGTTTTAGCCTGCCCCACCATCCACATTGCTTTCCACTCACAGTCGGGAGAATGAAACAGGTGAAATCTTCTCTTTGCTTGTGATCTTCGTCATCGCATCCGCTCACCACCTCGTAATTCGTCGACATATTTACACGGGCCACACGAACCATGATCTACCAATCATCCGATACTTCTCCATTTCATCGGGATTCTCACGACATCGGACCAAAATCTCACTGAATACGTTCGGATGAACTCGTCCTATCTCCTTGCGCTTTGATCCCATGTCCGCAACCAAATCTTCGGGATGCGGAAGCGAAAAATGGTGCCGCCGGCGTCGCCGTTATCCGTCTAGAGCACATCCGGACTGAGGTCCGGACGGAATGAAGAAGCGGATTTCTATACAGCCGGCGGCAGCGTCGCTAGCACTCAGCGGTGCCAGCGGGGTTTGCCGGTGACCCTGTGACGCAATCATGCAGCTTGAAGCTTCGAACAATAAAATAGTCCGGCCAGTGAGACATCGAGAAACCACAAAAAATCCCAAGACCTGCTTTTCGGGACAAGAACTTTGGCATCATCCATTGTGTTCGGCTAAGGAAGCCATATGCGCATTACACATGGAGTTGTCCAAGTGGGCATACGGTACTGTGTTATAGGGCTGGCCAGAACCAGAGCCCGAAATCTGCGACCATCCGAACGAAAGCCGAAGGTTCCAAGATATCACATTCACACCTGCTGGTATCACCATCACAGTCGTTCTTCCTTACAAAAGAATCAACGTCTTGCTCGACGGCCAGCATGGTGCGAGGATGACGCCCGGGAAGTATGGAGCCAGTTACACTAGGTACACTTGCCGCGTAGAATATCTCCCAGTCATAAACACCACTCATATGAAAAAGCGGTGCTTTGGAACCACAACCCCACCGGTTGAGCCTAACTGCCTACTGGCTACTACACAAACACAAAACACGAGCCTTGAATGACTGCTTCCCAGAGCCTCATACAATAAGATTTCGGTCATGCACTCAACGTTGTAGCACAAGGCAGAATCTCCGATGCATGTCTTTCATACTATAAGGATAGCCGCTTGCATCCCCCTGGTCCATCAGTGTCTCGATAGTTTCAAACTTCCCATTCCTGGAGCCGCTGGAATCATCGCTTTGGGCATCAATGGAACAATTCCCCGTACGTGTAAAGCACGGTAAGGTTTCCACAAATTCATGGTTGATGATCAGGGGTGAAAGACACTTCACAAACAGGCAGGTAGCAAAGATGATCAGGAACTCGATTCAAGCTCGAGATGATCTACGATTTCTATGAAGCGTGCCGGCATATTATTGACAAGCATGATGAGCATAACCGACACATGCCATGCCTCGTGTCTTGGTTGCTCGTCTTGCCATTTTTAGACGCAATACCCCTTTGAGGTGGCAAAAACGTTAACCGGTAGGTATGTAACCTGCAAGTAAATGGCCACCATTCGTGCGGATGAATTTACCGTACACAATCCGACATGCGTAAATCACTCTTGGTAACAACCAGATTCGGATATCTCGACCGGAATAAGAACGGGTCGTTTCCGATCTGATCAGGGAGGCAAATAACCAACCTCCTCAACATGCTTCGCTTCTTCTTCTCCTTCCACGCAAGTTGTAGAAAACTCGTTGAGCGCCAGTCAAATACGAATGGAGCTACTATGGAAGGTGATAGCCGACTATATCCCTCCATGTTCTATACGTTTCGTCATATACATAATACCTTATTCACATGCGCGCTGCGTAGTGACGGAATGAACAAATCCTCAATGCTGACCCAAAACAGGAACAACTGGGTATATCTTTCAGGTATCTTTTTCTTCTTAAGCTATAAAATGTGTCTATTACATCTTCTCTAGAGAGCTTATCTGTCATAGGTAGCATCTCGAGTGAAACAGAGCAAAGATCTGATCCATGTGGGCACTTTGTATCCCGAGAGACGAGAATAAGAGACTTGGCCCTTCGTATCATGACATAGAAAGCTAGTATACATCAAAACTATCTAGCTAATTCCTGATAATTCCACACATGCCCCGATTGCCATCACAAGACAACCACCACGTTCAAGTTTCCAACCGGTCAACGGGCAGACCACCATTCAGAGACGAAACGAATCGCGCAACTGCGCACATTAGGCCCGTTCGTTATGTCCTTTCTGTCTCTCAAATCAGATCACGCAACAACTTCCGGATACTTAACAGTCTTAAAAGTCTACTTAGCGCAAACAAAAGAAAGACTACCACAACCAGCTGCTGTTTCAGGTTTCGGCCAAGTCAAGTCGAGTGCTTTGCCGCAGCCATGCAACGATGATTTCCGAGTCCTGTTTAGGTCATGTTTTGATGTGTCGCTGACATCAAGAGGTTGAGAGTGAAACGAGAGATGTAAAGGAAAAATGGCCTGTCTTCTATTCATCCCATCTATTCGTCAATCTAGTAGACCACAAGGCTGATTGCATGCCCGTGTGGGAGTTCTACCGTATATCGCTACCTACGTTCAATCGGTCCTTTCAATGCGCTCGCTGAATTTTGATACACCAGATAGGTACAGCCCTTTGACTTGAAGAGAGCAAGTCTCGGGAAACCACATGCAAACAATTACTGGCATTTTGCGCCGCCGCGCTCTCTGCACCACATGGCATTGCGTAACACAAGCACCGCATAGGCAGGACTACTCGCTGCTGCTGCTCACCACCGAAAAGACAACATCAACCCCTTCAACCCTTTCACGCCTTCTTATCACGCTTCTTAGCAGCCGGCTTCTCAGCAGCAGCCTTGCGACCTCCTCTCTTCGCCTTCGGGGCAGGCTTCTCTTCCTCCTCCTCTTCCTCCTCCTCTTCCTCCACCTCCTCCGCATCAGACTCCCCCTTGACATCCTTATCGTCACCATTATCCTCCTCGCTCTGAACGGGTTCAGGTGAAGGAGCCTTCTTCGCCTTCTTGCCCTTGCCCTTGGCGGCAGCGGCAGCCTTGCCCTTCTTCTTCGTGACTTCCATCTCCTCATCCCCTTCTTCTTCGTCTTCATCTTCTTTGTCGCTGCTCTCCTCCTTGATGGCAGCCTTGCGAGCTGCGCGCGGGGGTCTAGCCCTGGTGGCCTTCTCCTTGGCGGGAGGCTCGGGCTTCGCCTGCTCCTCCTCCTTGGCAGGGACCTCATTAACAGCCGCGACATCTTCCGCGTCACTCTCCTCCTTCTTCACTGCCGGGGTGGCGGCATTCTTGCCTCTAGACTTAGCCTTGGTAGCAGGCTTCTCCTCTCTGACATCCTCGGCGTCGCTTTCCTCCTTGACGGCGGCAGCAGCCTTCTTGCCCCTGCCCTTGACCTTGGCGACGGGCTTCTCCTCTTCGGCCTCCTCGGCGTCGCTTTCTTCCTTCTTGACAGCGGCAGCAGCTTTCTTTCCTCTAGGCTTGGCCTTAGCCTTGGCAGCAGGCTTCTCTTCTCCCTCTTCCTGCTCCTCGACATCACTTTCCTCCTCCTTGACGGCAGCAGCCTTGCCCCCGGCCTTCTTGGCCTTCTTAGCAGGGGGCTGCTCCTCATCGTCCTCATCGACATCGGCCTTCTTGCGGCCACGCTTAGCGGCGGGCTTTTTGGCAGCAGACTTGGTGTCCTGTTGGGAAGCAAGCATCATGTGTCAGCGGGAAGAAAAAGTTGAAAGCATTGATACAGAAAACATACCTCCTCCTCGCCGTCCTCAGACGTCTTAGCCTTCTTCTTGGAGTGGATGCCTCTCTGACCGAGCGTGTTCATCTCGGGGTCCTTGATGAAAAGGTAAAGTCAACCAACGAACCGTACCCTAGTGACTGGATATACTCACGCCATTGAAGTCCTCAGGGTCAATGTATCCCTGAGTGATAACCCGTTGGACCTTCTCCCTCAGCACCGGGAACTCCCTTAACGCGCATCTTGTCAGTTGATTCGGTGTCAAAGCCGAATGGGTTAACGCCGAAAAAAGAACTCACTCAAGCTCCTCCCACCCGTCAAGCATATCCCACTGATAGTCGCCAGTGCCGTCATTATCGAGCATGTCGCGCATATTCCGAATCTGCTCTCCCGATACACAGCCCCTAGAGATTCAATCGGCACATATTAGCCCATCTCAAAGTCCAGGGAAAGGTGGTCGAGGGCCCAGTCCAGTTCTCTTCTTACCAATGACGCCAGTGCCAGCCGCCATGCTCTTTGATCTCAACCCAAGTTCCGAGACGGAGCTCGCCCTTGGTGATCTTGACTTCTTCCTTTTTGCAGACCGAGTCCTTGCAACCGGCACGGTTGTTCTTGGAGACCTCTGCAAGGGTGGGTTAACATTTGTTAATCATCAAGTTGGATGGATATGCATTGAGGCCGTGTGTCTGTGTGTGAGAAGAGAAAGGGAGATATGTAGGGAGACTCAATGATGAGCGAGACGGTGCCCTTGGCCTCTTGTCCGTTTGGCCATGTTTGTGTGTGCTGGTGTTTGATCTTTCGATGGAATGAGTGGTGTTGGTGTCATGTCGATAACGACCTTGACATGCAAAAACCAGGACAACATTTGCGAAGGTCGAAGGTAAAAACAAACAAAAACCGTTCAGGCATGGTATGAAGCTTGGATAGGGCTAGATGATCTGAAATCATGTCAGGTAGTGGGAACTCACCAATACGGTAAGGCATCTTGAAGGCCTATGTTGTCGGAAAGTTGGATGACGAGAGGGCAAGATGGCAGGTGGGCGCACAGACAAGGTGAAATGGCCGAGTTTTCCTCGAGCCGAAGAAAGAGACTGGACGTAAAAAATTCGATCAAACAAAACTTGAAGCCTAATGAAAGAAAGTATAGCCGATGTTTGAAGTGTGAACTTGAAATATTGGACGGGTTTGCGACGGGTCACAAACGCTTTTGCTTTGGAATGGAACGCGAAAAAGACTTGTCGAGACAGATGGCCAGAGGATGATGATGATGGGTGGATGTTCTGGCGCGGAAAGGTGAGCGGTAGCTGGCTGCTGTTGCTTCTCTCTCTGCTAGTTAGTTAGTGGGTAAGGTTGCTAGAGAGGATACTTAGAAATGTCATCGAATTCACCGTCGCCAACCACAAATGATGCTCGTCAAAACCCATGCAAAATAGTTTGCCGTGAGAAAGAATTTGTCGTCAATCATTTTAGATACAAATCAGTTGATAAGTATTAGGGCACAAGAGGTGGGCAGTCAGAAACACAAGGAAGGAGCAGGTGAGTTGGCACTCCCTCCGCACTTGCCATTTCCAGTGTACTACTTGCCCTTCCAGCGCTGCACCGCTGTAGCACCTCCCTGTAGCGCTATCAGCCAAAGAGCTTCTGCTTGATATCAACAATTCCCGTCCTCTCCTTTCCCACCTTGAACGAACAAACATTCCAACTACGCTGGCTATTCTCTAGAATATACGCTATACGCTTGATAAGTACCTTATCAAACTACAAGAACGGGCACCATCCAATATACATGGCAGCCAAGTTCTTCGGATCCGTAGCCTGCTTAATGAGCTCTTCCACCTGACCCTCCACGCCCAACGGGATCTTCTCATGCGGCAACAACCCCTTAACTTTCCGCTTGATACTCTCCACCACGCTCGTCGGATTCAGCTTGACCACATCATGACTCCGCTTCTTGGTCCTCTGTAGATCCAGCGTCGGGTCATGGATGAACGCCTCCAAAATCGTCATCAGCGTCTCCTCCTGTTGCCTCAGCACCTTGAGCGTCAGCTCGCTGCAGTTCCGGAAGGGGCCCTCGTAGCGGTAGATGCCCATGGCCGCGATCATGTTGTGCGTCAGCCGGAAGGGCACCTTTTCCGGCTGGGCAAAAGTCAGGCCCTTGTCGAACAAGCAGTTGAAGTCGACGTGGAAGACGCCGCCGTTGCCTTCCTCCAGAAGCACGTTCTCGCCGTGCCGGTCGCCGAGGCCGAGGATGGTGCCGACCATGGACATGACGGCGCAGGAGCGCGCGTACCGCAGTCGGGCCGCGAACCAGGTTGATGGGTCGGGGAATTGCGAAATGAACCATTCTGGTAGCACGTCGGGGAACATGCCGAGCACGGATTCAGACCAGAGATGGAGATTTTCGTCGGACGTGCACGCCTGCTTCATCAGCTCTGCGATTTGCCCATAGTTGGGTGTGATGTTCCGCGTCTTGTAGATGCCCAGGAGGATATCGCGGAGGGTTTTCAGACCGTCAACCCATTCGATGATGCCGCACTCCTCGTTCAATGGTGTGACGGCGTACGTCCTGATGTAGAGCTGCCGTTTGCTGGATTCGGTATCGCGCTTCAACGAACGGTTGATCAATCCGTTGAACTCCATGAGACGTTGGTCGGTACGGAGATCATCCTTCGGTTTGATCAAGAGACCGTAAAGCTGTCCATTGGATCCTCGTGCCGTCAGTTTACGCGGCTTCGCCAGGGATCCCAGCACCAGTACATCATCAAGGAATCCATCGATGGTGATGACGTCCTCGGAAAACGCCCTGTGCTTCCTGATGCTGTCCGTCGAGGTCGGCAATGTCGCGGTGAGGCACGTTTCTATCGGCACCACCAGCGGACACGGCGTGCATTTGTGGTTGAAGTTCAGGTCCCTCGTGATACTTGCTCGTACCGTCCTGTTGCTCTGAAAATCGCCTTTGTTGCATGCCAGAAGGAGCTGCTCGGCAAGCTTCTCGCCCATTTTGAGCAACTGCTTCAGATCGTAGCCTGTCCCATCGACTCTTTTCCCGATGGCTCTGAGGTCGTCCAGAACCTTGTGCCCTCTGTGTCGTCGAGCACTGTTCATACGCCCGGTCATGAAGGAGAAGAGACTCCAGATAGCCTGTCGGGGGTGTGCTTCCACCACCTTGATGATCATCTGCTCCAGGACCTTGAATACGTCGTTATTTGGATGGGCTATTCTAGCCACAATTTGCGGCAAAGCCGTGTAGAATATGTAAGCTGGCATCTTGGGTAGATGCTTGTTGAAATGCTTATAGAGCTCATAGAGAATGGTCCTCCGACGTGATTGGAGCTCTGCGGACAAGGTCACCCTGCCCAGTGACGGTGCGTCGACTTGAGTCCCGAGTTCGAGCCACAGGGTGAGAATTCGTGGCAAGGTTTGGTGAACATACTTTGCCCCAAAGTTGAGTGAGCGCAGATAATTCTCTATCACCAACTTGGCGGTCTCTCCGGTCAAATAGGCGTCACTTTGATCATCCGGGCTGAGCGCCTTTTCGGACTCCAAAACCTTCTTGTAGTGACGCCCAAGGTAGTAGTGCCCCTTCTCCCATTGTGGGTGGGTTTTGGCAGCCTCTTGAAACTTTGAGCGTAAAGCGCCAGCGTGGGTTTGGCCAGTTGAATCGAGCCATTTAGCAAGAAGCAAGTGGGCTCTGGCTTTCAGTAGATTGCGATGAGACTCCTGACTCTTACTAGATGTCGGGGTATCTATCGCCATCATGCTATCGTTGTTGAAGAGATCATCGTCGATGGCGCGTTGCAATAGCTGGATCGCCTTGCGATGCTGGCCGTCCTTGTAGAACAACTTTGCGTACTCTATGGCTGCAGAGCTATCACCAAGCTGCTGCGCACGTAGCACTGCGTTGAAAGACTGATGAGTCGAACCAGATTTCCTGGCCAAGCGAGCGGTGATAAGCCATGACGAGGATATATCTTCGTCTCCGAATTTCGTCCTAGTGAATTATCAGAGACGAGCTCGATGAGTTCAGGGATCAAACAGGACACATACCTCATTAGTTCCATCGCTGCTCTCCTGACTCCAAGCACGTACTGCTTGTCGCTGACATATGCACCGAGTACCTCCAAGCGACGTTCTAGAGCCTTCATAAGAGGCTCATGGCCTTCACCCTCGACTGGCTCCGCATTGGCAATCATCTCAAGATCCGCCAGAACGTGACACTTCAGCATCACGTCATGGCAGGTTCTGAACGATGATGTCGCTGAAAAGGTCATGGAGCCGGCCACCTTGTCCCGCATTGCCTGCAAAATTCCTTCGAACCTTTCTCCGTCTCCTTCCTTAAGACAGAGCAGGGCATCAGCGATACCGAGGTTGAATATATCGGTTACGTCGCCCTCAGTGTACGACCGTAGATACTTTTCCATTATTTGCCATCTGCCCGTTGCCCACGACGCTTCGAGAACAAAAGGCATCACTTTGCCCAGACTGCTTGGTGTTTTCTCGATTCCTTCGGCAAAACTCAAAAGATTGTCTGGACGCAATGTCAGCTACGTATGCATCATCAACTCAAAAACATCAAAGGTCACTCACCATACTGGCCGGATTCCTCGAGGCAGGTCAAGAGGTCGAGCTGAAGATTGACATCATCCGGCGATTCAGCCAGCTGTATCTCATACCAGGTCTGCGCAGCAGTCCATCGGCCCGCTTTGCGATGACTGAGAGCCTGCTCCTTAAACCCGAGATCTTTAATGCACGCGGATATGCCATCTAGTCCGTCAGGATCGTCGATCTGCGTGTAGATATCGTGTACTGCTCGCATGAGACGACTTGCTTCGTCACCTATGGCGGCCTGGTGCCTGCGACTTTCAATGTGTGGCTCTAGGAACAAGAGAGCGCGAGCGTATTGCCCACAGTCGATCGCTCGTCGAGCAACAAGTTCAGGATCAAGGGAAGAAAGCACCTCTTCAACCAATGGATACCACGTCGCGTCTTTCTCTTTAGGTGCTGGCTGGGACTTTTTGACGTGTAGCCAGTTTTTGAAGTGGTCAAGAATCCGGAACACGGCCTAATTTGGTCAGTAACGGTAAAATACAGTCATGAGAACATGTACGTACCTCGTAGCAAAGCTTGACTTCCTCTTTCTCGGAATGCGTGGCGGTTTCCGGTGGTTGATAGTCCAAAATGGTCTTAAGCTCAGACATTACCTTCTTCCTCCATTCCGAACCGTTTGTCTTGTCGTCGCGGGCCTCGGCGGTGATCGGCCCTTTCTCCCCCTCGAGCATTTGGCTCTCATTTGGTTCTTGGGAAGGGTGCTCTCTCCCCATAACGGCGTGTAGCACCAC
>HF970923.1:61488-74404 GCA_000604205.2 Neurospora africana FGSC 1740
GAAATTTTGGGCTTGAAGCTTGGATGCTACCTCCTGAGCATCTCCAACGAATCGCAGCTCTTGGACCTCGTCGCTTACTCTGGGTACAAGTTTGTTGGCGTTATTGTCACCATCTCTATTGCCGAGATTGTGAATGGCGGCAAGGGAACCGGTGGTGTGATCGGCTGGACTGTCTTTGGTTACACTTTCTTTGCGAACGCTCTCTTTCTGGTATGATATCCTGCTGCTGTTCCCTTCTCCGAATCGGATCGTTGACTAACCTGCGTTTCTTAGATGCGCTCCCTGAAATACGTCCTTCTTCCCGAGAACAACAACAACGCCCAGGGTCCTATGCAAACCATGCCCACCGAGGGTCGGGCAAAGAGATCGCAGAGGCTACAGTTCCTCTTCTTCTACGCCTACATCGTGCAGCTCTTTTTCATGTGGATTCTGAGCCGGCCATGAAGCTGACGTTGGGCGGCCTAACGAGGGTATAGACAAAATATCGAAAAGATAATTGCTGAGGGACAAGAAGAAGCCTCGGTAGAAGGGGTGATGCATGGCATATATGGTCATCACGGCTTCAGCCATTCACGGCTAGTATGATAATGAGTGACGGTGCGGGCGTATGCAGATGTCTAATGAGAATCAGTAGAATAGTCCAAAAGAGGTCTCGGTCACTTACCAACGAGGTTAGGTACTACGCCGGATATAAACCGGTGTGTCACCACATTCATGTAATGGAAAGGGGGAGGTTGATAAGACAACCCCGGATATCTAACGCGGGTGACATTGAATCAGATACCTGGGCCTACCTACCTAAATGGGCATCGCTATAGTCGAGCACAGCATTTCGCTTGATAGGACGTCCCCGAGTTCGTGAGCTGTTGGTTCGCATACTAATAGGCGAGCAATCCCCCAACATCTCGTTGGCAGGATGGGTTGAGCTGTAGTCGTGGACACCTGTACTTACTTCAAACTGTTTGCCATTAATTCTATTTCTCGCCAAAATGATCAAATATCTTTGTCTGTTTCTTAATATCATATTCCTCATGTTTGAAATCATTGGCCGAGCTGCGTTCTTTCTCGTGGTCGGTTGGGTAAGTTCGTTCGTTGTCTTTTATCTCATCCGGCTTTCTGTCGAGTTGCCCAACCGGTGGGGCATCTGGCGCTACGTTCGCTATGCTGCTATGTACTAGTCGTCCCTATATTTTTACAACTCCTCCTCCAACCTCCTCATATTTTATACATATTTCGTTTCGCTCTCCTCCAAATCAAGATTGGTTTCAAAAGTGATCCGCCTACTGAACTCATCAAACAGCAGGAACCTCCTCCATCTCAAAATGCCCAAGCCAGCAGCTCCCGCAAAGAAAGATGATAACGAGCTATCGCCTATCGTCAAAGCCACGCTACAAGCGTCAGTCATTGCGGGAATATCAAACATTCTCGCCCAGGCCATCAGTGCCTACAAAGATGGTGTATGTGAAACTTATTCTGGCCTCACGTTCATCGTGGAAGCGATGACGTAATGCAACATGCATACTTGGAGATATTGATACTGACAACTTGTGACTTTACTTATCAGACACCTCTGGTGATCGACTGGGTGCCAGTATTCCAGTTCTTCCTCTTTGGTGTGATTTCCACGCCTCCCAATTTTCTGTGGTAAGTTTTGCCTTTGTCGGTGGCCGGTCACAAGTGTGCCGACTACCGTCAAAGTCGGAGAGTCTATCATTCAGTCCTCCTCCTCACCTAACACCGAGAGAAACCTCCCTACCCTCTGCGCCATCAATCCATGCATGACCTTACCTGACCACCCCCCAAGGCAAGAACTCCTCGAAACCACCTTCCCATCCCATCACATCTCCCCCACGCGCGAAGCCATCGCCTCCGCCTCCGCCTCCGACGAAAAGTCTCTCGACCGCGAAGCCTCTCTCGGCACGCTCGTCGAACCGCGTCTCAACAAAGGCAACACCTTCATCAAATGGCTCCTCGACCAAACCGTGGGAGCAGCCGTCAACACGTTGCTTTTCAGCATGTTCATGCGCGGCACGCAAGCGGCAATGCAGCACCGGGCCACCTCTTCATTCGGCGCCTCACCCGATCAAAGTCTCTGGTTTCTGATCGAAGGCATCAAAAGGGGAAACGCGATCCAGTATCATAGCGTTAATTGGAACTGGGTTTGGGAGGAGTCGAAGCGGGAGTTTTGGGGGTTGGTGGTGGCGAGCTGGAAGTTTTGGCCGTTCGTGAGTATCGTCAATTTTGCGGTGTTGAAGACGGTGGCGGCGAGGAGTCTGGCGGGCAATTTGGCGGGGATTGCGTGGGGGGTTTATATGAGTTTGTTTGCCGCGCAGTAGGAGGATGAAGAGGACGGGGGGAAAGGGAGGAGATTGGGTTGTTGGGAGGGTGTATAGTTATGATGTTCAAAGAGGTTATGTGATAAGGGATGGAAGGATGGGGGGTTGGTAACGGGAAACGAAGTGTGAAGGCTTTGAGGTTCTGTATGGGTGTATCGGAAAGGGGGCTGTTTACATTTACGAAATTGGAGTCATCAGGTTACTGCTGTTAATGAGCATTGGTATGCATTCATTCAGAGCCACGCCTCCCGTCTTAATACGGTGTGCTAGGTAGAGTCGTAAAGTGCCCTCCCCAACCACTTTTGTTGGGCGGGTATAGATGACTCAAAGGAGGATGAAAGGGAAGAATAATGAGGATGAGATAGAGGAGAGATTGTGGGCAGCAACTACAGCCGGGCAATATGGGTTTGTGAACGTGGTCATGTTTTTCTTCTTCAGTGAACACAAGATTTCAAAAATAGATATCTCTTGGGATCTTAATACTCCTACACATGCAGTAAGTTACGGACCAACGTATAGTCAGCTACAAGCTCCATTATCGAACGCAGTTCTATCAACGACTTGGGACTGTCAACTAGTTTGTTTTGGTATGTCTGAAAGGAGGTCATGGACATTCGAACGTTAAACTGGGATTGTCTAGCAAAGGTTGATTCTTCATCTTTAACACGAATATCTCCATGCGAATTTCTTTTCCTAACATCTTTTCACCCAAGATAAGACAGGAAACTTGAAGCATGAGCACTATCAGAACAGCCTGGATATTTGCCATTTCAACTCCACAGAAAATCGACGAAATCAAAATTTCCAACAAAACTACAAACAGAATACAGTCTCCGACAAGACAAGAAGAAGAGGTAGTCAAGGAAAATGTTACAGTAGCACAGAGAGGCCAGAGCACAAGAACAAGTAGGTACCTCGGGTGTTTCAAGCAAAATGATATTTCCTTCCATTCCCATCCCAATCAAATTATCGAAGAAATAAAGAAAGAAAAAAGATGAAAATTAAGCACATCTCTACCAAAAATAGCCATCAAACATTAAGACGTCTCGTTCATGGCATAGTGTTCCCAAAAAAAAAAGATTTCGCTGATATACTGCTTGCTTGCTTGCTGGTGTGTTCGGTGCAATCGCCGCCGCACTCAAATTACACGCTTAGCCTTTCCTATATGGCTAAGCTTCTTTTCCTTCTTTTCTTTCATCTGGCAGATCCGGCCGGTGGATGCTCATCATCATCAAGGTGACTGTCGTCGAAGTTCTTCCTCCAATCCGCCATGCTTTCGCTCAGACCGAGGGTACCGTCACCTTTCTTGTTGGGAAGAGACGCGGTAGGAGTTCCGAGCCCCTCAAAGTCAAACGCGTTGCTGTGTCGGTAGTTCTTGCTGTTAGTTTCCCAACGGCTCCGCAACGTCTCGAGTTCGCTTGTCAGGTGATCCAGCGCGACGCTATCTCTAGCATCGGGTCCGGGCCCGTACAAGCTCTCGGCTTCGCTGGACTCATGCCTGGCATGTCCTATTCCATTTGGAGGACCCACTGGTGTCATCGCAGTCCCGATCGTTTCGTTCGGAACTTGCCGGCTGCGTCTGCGGTAGTTGTCGACGCTCATCTCTACTTGATCGAGCAGTGTGCTGACCTTCTGCTCCGCATCCCGGGCGCGGCGCTCCAGAAGGGCATTCTCGTGCTGTAGCTCCTCTAGGTCTTTTTTGGTCGCTTCAAGACGTCGGCTGGCGTCCTCACTGGAGTGAGCCGCCGAATCGCGTTCCCGGCAAGCATCTTGAAGCTCTTCGCGCAGGGACTTCAGCTGTTGATCGAGTTGAGATGCCGTCTTCTGTAGCTCAGCTTGAAGCTCGCTGACTTGCCCTTGCAACGATTCGCGCTCAGCCTCCCAATCCGCAGGTGCGCCGCTGCCGCCAGTCTCGCCCCCGACCTTGTCTTCCAGCTCAACAACCTGTTCCTTGAGGCGAGAGTTCTCCGTCTTATAACGTGTCAACTGCTCCTTAAGCTGTTTCAGCATCTTCTCGGTACCCTTGACATAGTGCACAGCTGACTGATAGTCATTATCGAGCTGGGCAAGCTTGTCACGATACGTCGTCTCCGCTTCCTGCGCTTGCTTTGCCGCTGTCGCCTTTGTTTCCTCGTGCGCAGCTTGCGCTGCGGAAAGTTGTTGTTCAAGTTCGCGTAGGCGCATCACCTCCGGGGAACCCTCACGTGGGCTGCCGAGTCGACTATGGCGGTTTACACTGGTAGGTGAAATACCACGTTCGGTGAGAATATCTTTGAGGGTGTTATGTTGGACCAGGACGGCGTTGGTTTCCAGTTGTTGCTTGGCTAATTGCTGCTTGAGATCCGAGTTGGCGGCCTGGAGGGACTGGGTTTCTCTTAGGGCACTCTGCAGTTGCCTGCGGATGGAGACGCCTTCACGACTGGCTTGTTCTTGATAGGCCTCAAGTCCAGCAATGCGTTCCTCTGCACTCCGTAGTTTGTCCGAGGCAGAATCTGCCTCCTGCTGGTACTTCCTCACCAGCGCATTAGCGGCGCTTAGCTGGCCTTGAAGGGCAGATGTGCGGTCGATATCGCCCTTGCCCAGGCTACGGTTTTCCATTGTCGATACCTTGTCCAAACCGGCAAGCACAGCTTGACGGTGGACACGTGCCTCGTTGGCATGGCGTTCGGCTCGCTCTTCAGCGTCTCTCAGGCGCTGAGTAACTGTAGCTAATTCAGCAGCCTGAACCTCACGCTCAGCCTTGAGCTTGTTCAACGTGGCCTCAATGTCCTCCCGGAGTCCACGCTCTTCATCAAGTTTCCTTTCCAGCGTCTCTCTCATTTCGGTTGTTGCAGCTACCGCTTCCCGTAGGGACTGGAATGTCTCGACGCTTTGCTTCGAGTTACCGGCGGCCTCGTTGTACTTGTTTTCCAGTTCATCCTTCTCAAGACGGAGCATTTGTGCCGTAGATTCGAATTCCGACGCGGCGACTTCAGCCTCTCTTGCCTGCCGTTGTAGCATATGCAATTCAGCCTTGAGTTGCTCTACCTCGCCGGAATTCCTTTGCTTGTAGTGCTCCAGGTCCGCCATCCGCTTCTGAGCAGCACTGGCCGTATCATCGGCCAGTTTCCTGGCCTTCTTCTCGGCGTCGAGGTCAATTTTTAGGCGTTCTACTTGGTCCTGTAGCTCTTTCTGGACACTCAAGGCGTGGGCAAGCTTCTTGCTCATCTCACCCACACGATCGTTGCCATCCTTATCGGTATCGAGCTGGGGTGTGCTCCTGGCGCTTCCTCCCTGCGCTGCCAGCTTGGCCTTGGCATAGATCGCTTCTTGAATAGCAGCATCTCGTTGTCGCTCGGCTTCGGCGATCTGCTTAGCAGCGAGAACTGCCTGTTTGTCTACTGAACTTTGTACATTGGCAAGCTCAGTGCGCATGGCAAGTAAAGCTTCGATTAAAGGCCTGTCCTCGTCGTCAAACGTCTCCGCCGCTCGTTGGTCTAGTGCTGGGCTCATCGAGGCGGTGGGCACATAACCGGCTTTACGTGCCAACTCCAACTCCGAAGCATACCAGGCATTGCGATTCCTTGCTGCGTCTAGCTCCTTCAGAAGTACCACTGTTTGAGAATTCCGCTGCGATGACCTTCGGTTGATAGAATTGCTGTTCAGCCTGGCAGTAGGCGCCGGTGGAGATGCAGGACGATTGGCCGCTTGCTTCAGGCTTGCATCCGTTGAGCTATCGACCGAACCTTGCGTGCGGGCTTGCTTCAGAGGCTTGGACCTGGGCGTTTCAGCAGCAGGGGGCTCCGTCTGCCTTGACGCAGATGATGCAGAGCGTGGTGCGTTTTGAGTTGGTGTCTGTCTTCCCACAGAACCGGAACTCTCGCTTTGGGTGACAACCGGGCCTTGTTGGACGACCGGAGACTGTGCAGGGGAGCCTTGATGAGAGTCCGCCCTGCTGTCCGCAGAGGCGTTCCTTGCTCGGGCGACTGCTGGATTCACACCCGGTCTTGGAGGTTGGCCTTGAGGGGGAGGGCCGGCTGGACCCATTGGAGGACCAGGTCTCATAGGTTTAGGAGGCCCATTAGGGGGGCCTCTGGGGCCAGCCTGGTCGTTAGGATTTGGGGGGCCTCTGAATCCGTTCTGGGGGTTAATGGTGCCGGCCTCCCCAGGTGGTCCGACCAACCGTCTCTGATCAGGGGGACCCGACGAACCGTCTCGGGGCGGGAAGTTTTGGTTCGAAGATGGAGGAGTCGCGTTACTTGGCCGCCTTGCCGCGTTCCTTGGCGCACCAGGATTGCCTGCGGAATCAGCTGGGTATCGAATCTTTGTCGTGTCTAGACAGTAAACCAAGGCGAGATCATTAACAGCTGCCGTAGCAGAGCTTGGCTCTCCACCCACAACCACAATGGTCTTGCCAACTGCCGTCATGCTATGACCGGATCGAGGCGAGGGCGAAGGGCCCATGTTCTGGAACGTATACCAGCGGCGAGAGGTGATCCGAAAAGCCGCCAAGTCACCAAGATCCGCTCCTTCCTCGGTACGGCCTCCAAAGATATACATGACATCGTCAACAATGGCGGCCGCATGACCTTCGCGCGGGACGGGGATATATCCGATACAGTCGAGCATAGTCCAGGCGTTGGTCGTTGGGTCGTAGCACCAAACGTCGTTGAACCATTGGAAACCGTTCGTGCCTCCGAACCTGGTCGTGTTTAGTGTCTGCCACCAGTAATCCGGCAAATGGGCTGGACTTACAGGTACATCTTATCGTTGAAGGTTACCATGGAATGGTTTGTCCTAGCAGGAGGAACCTTCCCTTGCGGAGGAGTCCCAGGCTCTGTGGTAGCTATCAGCATATCCCAGCGGTTGTTGGGCATTTGTAACTGGTTCAAGTCGAAAGCTGCCAAGTCATTCATGAAGTATCCTTCTACCTGGCCACCAAAGACGTAGATCTTGGATCCTAGTATGTTAAGAGTATGACCATATCTACCCGCCGGTCGTGGACCGGCAGGCAGAGCTCTTGACCATTGTCGTGTGGCTAAAACTAGTTAGCGAAAACCTTCTTGATGAGGAAAAAGCCGCCAGTAGGGATCCTACAAGTATTTAGGAGGTATAGCGTCTCATCGAGGACGTCGGACTCATCGATCTTGGTGTCTCCGCCAAACACAATAAACGCGTTCCCAACCAGCAAACTGGCGTGTCCAACCCTTGGGCCAGGACCCTCTGCCGTCGTCGCAAGAGGGTAGCATGCCATACTCCCACCAGCTTCAATCATCCATAGGTCACCTCTCACCATCGAGCTGTTGATCAAGCCGCCCATGACATAGATATCGCCCTCTTTAGACGATACCGAATTGACAGCGGCGCCATATCGGGGAAAGGGGCTCGGTTGCGACGTCGTATACGTTAACCTCCTTTGCGACCATGGATAAAGCGAAGCGTTGGGGTTTGCCATTGACGTCGGGTTGGGGTTTGCGCCATTGCGAAACTATGGATTGAAAGTGTTAGGAAGATTCATCACATATAGACCAAAGACCTGGCGCAAAGCAATATGGCTAGGATTCAACATGTAAAATTGGCAAACATGGCTTACAGGAAGATCGCTCGGCGGCTGTTGCTGGGGGTCCCGGGATTGCATCTGCGAGGGCGCTTGTTGTTGATGTTGATGCTGCCCTTCCAGGGTCTGGCCTCGTGGGCGGCCATAGTTTTGCTGCTCCGGGCTGCCTACGCTACCGTCATTGTCGAGGGAGTTCAAGCTGCCGGTAGGTGTTGATCGGGAGCCCTTCTCGTCCCTGACGCGCGCCGTCGCGCTCTGGGTTGACGATGCCGATCCCGGAAGCCCTTCTCGGCTGCCTAGCCCTCTGTCGTGATTCTTCTTGGACTTGAAAAGAAAGGCCATGTCTAGTCTCTGGGGCCGCCCTTGGGGGGCAGCGGCGACAAGTTGGTTTCGCCGAGGGCTTCAGGTCGTCGGAAAAGATGGGTCGAAGGGGGAGCGTCGAGGCCGGTGTTCGTCTTTACACACTCGTCTCGTCGTGACTTGGGAGCTCGGGGCGTCCCACAGCAGCCGCACGGGCAATTGGGCGACTCTCGGGTCCGGGAGGGAGGTGGTAACCTCTGGCCGTGACCGTGACCGTACCGTGACAGCGAGCAGCGAGAGGTCGAGCGCGCGCGTAGTAGCAGACGCTTCCAATTCACTAGGAGGCTCGTGCTGGGAGAACCTGAAGGAAAGCACACCAGGAACACCGAAGACACTGGACCGTGGCCGTGACCGTGAACCGTGAACCGCGACAAGTAACTGACGCTTACGGAGGAGGGACGGGAGTTGAAGGCTCGTCGAGTTTGGAGATGGCTGGGGGCAAGCATCGGTCGGTCGGCCGGCCCTGTCGTCTGTAAATGGAGCTGGAGCCGGGGGGGAAACAAGCGATCGAATTTCTGCTGAATTGAATGACAGGGATGATGGGGCCCTTGATTACTGCTGGGTTGTTGGCAATTTAGCAAATGCTCGCAAATCGCAAAGTAGTCTTGCTTTTTTGTCGGGTCCCAAAAGCTTCAGTTGTTAGGTAGGTTCACTTCCACTCCCTCTTCCTCTTCCAGGTTCTCCTTTTAGGGGGGAGGGGGGAGGGAGGGGGTCCCTGTCAGCACTCAGCGGGCACGCACGCGCCGCCCGAAAAGAAGGGCGTCTGTTATTGATTGAGATAATGATGAAAAGAATACCTTAATAATTGTGAGGGACTGTCAAGCGCCAACAAGCTGTGGATGGATAACCAACAAAGAAGAGGAGACACTTTTGTTCGATTGCCCAAGTATGATGCACAAACTAACCCAACCTGATGAAATGGAAACGGAAACCCAGGCGAGGTGCATCTACTGCACCTGCAGCTGCTATACATAGTCCGTACCTGAAGGGCAAGATGTTACTAGCGCAGCCCGGCAGCAAGAAGATGCAGGCGCAGCTAGCAACCTAACAGTCCAAAGCGGCCATCAAAAGCTTCCAATGGAAAGCATGGGAACAGCAGCCTCCAGCGAAGAAGCGGAGACTTCATGGAAGAAGGAGAACAAAGGGGGTTCAGGGGGGGTTCCCGGGCACTTCAGTTTCTTGGAGTTCCACTGATGCAAACACTTCACTTCCACTTTGCAATCCTTAACAATTTCGGTCTTCTCCCAAGGTACCTAGCAAACGTGTAATTACCTGGTCATGTGTCTACTTACCTGCGACCTTCTTTTTCATCTCCAGCATTCTTCGATCAGGAACAGTTTGACATGGTAAAGTATACTAACTCTTATGCTTATACCTGACCCTAGGTAGGCATACCACATTTTGTCCGCATACTTTTACTCTATCATGGGGAAAATATCCGCGGGGTTACGTTGCGACCTCCAAATCCCGTCCCAGTCCAGTGTAGCATATTGAGCACTTTCTCACCACACCTCAGCCGGGTTTTTGGAACACAACTGAAGGATGTCCAATAAAAGACCACACTTCCGCCTTGTAATGGCACGACACTGTTTCGAAGCCCAATACATAGTGTTGTGACTGTCAAGATATTATAGATAATAATACGCCGTCCTTTGACAGTTTCAGAAGCTTACCACAACGGTCTGATATCATATCGCATCCAACTTGGCAGATGGTGCTACAGTCGGAACAGAGCAATAGCGTATACCTAATAAGGTGATGTGAGATCGAATTCCGACGACCATGCGGTACAAGGAAGTGCTGTAGAAACGGTAAACTGGCCATATACAATGCAGGGTTAAATCTGTCCGACAACCACGTACATGAGCTCATTGACGCTTCGACACCGAACCTCAAGCGTGTCATTTCTCTGGGGTCATATCTCGGGTCCAGCAGGGTAGCGTGGACCCAACGTTGGTTGTTTCATGTTTCTTATTACCACGCACAGACCATCCCGCACTCCCGTCGCTTCCTGCAAGCATCTTCATTCAAACTTCAGGGGCCGGAAGAGTTGATGCCGATGCGGAGAACAAATCGACATGCCACCGGACCCAGTACATACGGATGCAGAGAGAGGTCTCCAAGAAGGTTACCGTATTGATGTAAATGACGTGGTTGGATGTCGTGGTAGGATGAAGGAATTCGCTTGAGCTTGTTCGGAGCGGGTGTCCACGGGGTGGCCGGCTCCCGTTCCGGACATTTTCACGTGAAGCTCCGCGGCAAAGGGCCGGAGCGCACAGACCCCTTGTCCAGCGATCCCCGATGGCCGGGGCTTTTTGAAATTAGAGTTCATGCAAAAGCACGATCAATGCAACTTGAACCCTTTCCTACAACCAATAAAATCAAGGTCGATTATGTTGAATATTCAGATGTAAATGCCACTGCGGCCCATCCCGTCTTGTGAACCATTTTTTGGTCAAAGGCATAGACTACGCAACCAAGTTGTCAACATCAAGACACGAAAGCAGGTGAGCAGGAACAACGGGAAGGCTCCGGCGTCTGCCGGCGACACCATGCTCGACTACCGATATCTAGCAAATATGTACCGTGGCAGCGTGGATTGCGGTCGAGTGAGCTCTGCCGATTTCGTGCTCAGAGGATTCATAGGTTATCTAATACATATGGCTCAATCGTTGAATGTGCCAACATAGATGAGATTATGTTCGCAGAGGTTGACAAACTGATGATAATCCGCCCTGCGCAGTCAGCATATGAAGAGGTAGTTGGCTAAGGACGGGAATCGGACCCAGACTGAGGCGGCGCATGGATTTGTGATATCCTTGAGGCAATCCTCGAGGCCGAGTCCCGAACCGTTAACTCGGGCAACACACCGACGCGGAGAATGGCGTCGAGGGGACCTGCCTGGGGTGAGGCTGAAAGCACAGACCACCATGTGCACTGCATCATCTCCTTCTGTGGCCGTGACACCGTGACGGTTCGGGCGGTAAAAGAGACGCCACTCAAAGGACGCCCTCAGCCTGCCTGCCTACCCTTCACTGTTTCCACCTCTCGAGGGGCAGTCCGCAGTCCACGGCGCAGAACCGACTCGTAGCTAGGTAGGTAGCGCTTCGGTCCCAAAAGGCGAGTGTACATCCGCAGCGCATCCACATCCACGTCTCCACGGCCCGCATCAACCCACCACCACCCACCACGACAACACACAAGCGGTTCCCTCTGCCGACATCATCACGGCCGGCATTGCCAGTTCAAAACGGTAGTTGCGTGCTGTTTCGTATCCTTCCGGGTATCACCAAACTATACTAAAGGTAGAGGAGACACAGGCAATTCGCCGGCAGTGACAATTGGTAGGCCCCGGTTACACAAGTGGGAAAGCGCATTGCACCCAGTGGAAATCCATGACCCGCGCGCAGCTGCCTCTGATAGAAGTCTACCTAGACTGACCCAATCCCATCTCTCAAACCTACAGCGTAGAGACCGGCATCATCCAACAAAAGGTCACGACAGCACCACTACTAGGTACCACCGACTACCACCACCAGACTACCTTGGTCAGATACACATCTTTGTTACAGACAACAAAAGTCAACCGCACTCGTACCTCACGCGCATCCGACCTCTGCGTTTCCCTGCCTTTCAGATCGTCATCACCTCTGCTGGACATACAGCTTTGGTCGTGTTGCCTGTTATAGCGCATCTAACCTGGGCCGCCGACATCACATCCAAATCACCATACGCTCGCTGTTTTACAGACTCGTTACACCGCTGCTCTGTTTTCGACTCATCCACTACACACCCATACCCGGCCTCGTCGCGGCCTCGAAAACCCGACTCTACCCTCCGGGGACCATGATCTTCGCTTTCGTCTAGTCGCGCACCATGACTACCGTTTCTCTTCACGCCTCCCACCCCGGTTCCGCAGAATTTGGCCAGAGACAGCCCTCAGCTCCCACTCCCGCTTCTGGCCGTTACGCGAGGCCCGGCCCTTCGTCATCAACTGCTACATCTCCACCCCGCCACACAATGAACAACCCAGCTCGTCAAAGTTCAGTAACAATGTCACAAGTCCATCCTCAGAGGCCAGAAGATGGCAACCAGCGTGTCGCAACAAACGGGACCTCTCATCCTGCCGCTCCCAACCAGCTGCCACTTCGATCCAACACACAGAGACGCATGTCCGATTCCTCACCAGCGCCCATGTTTCGACGCCCCTCAAGCGCCCCCGACGACAATAACCAGACATCTCCTGGAACCACCTTGCATGATGGGCAATCAGATGATGACGATCATGTGCCTGTCGCCCGGCCGGCCAAGCCGCCATTACTGCGGTCCAAGAGCGAACACGGACTGCGGTTGGAGAGGGAAAGCCCCATCGAACAAGTTGACGAAGAGTACCATGATTGGGGTGCAAGGCATGGGTTTGAGGACCATTATCAGTCCGAAGAAGTAATCTCTCAGCTTGCAAATGTACGTTGATTTATGTCTCTGCCTTGGCTGGGATGTCGCTAACCGTGCGCTGCGCAGAGCTGGTACATGTACTTTACCGATAAGCGACATGAGACAACAGGGAAGCCAAAGACACCTGCTTTCGAAATCCAAGACTGGCGTATGCGCGATCGCCTAAAAACAGTTTCTGCTGCGATAGCAGTGTGCTTGAACATAGGAGTGGACCCGCCGGATCAACTTC
>HF970923.1:113793-127032 GCA_000604205.2 Neurospora africana FGSC 1740
CGCCTAAGCGCGGTTCATGCCAGGGGTCAATCAAACAGTGGAGCTCCTCGCAGTTCCGACATCAGACTTGTGTCCGATCGTTCACATGTTTTCCGTCAACAAAGCAAGCGAGCCACATCATCCGATTGCCCAGCACTGTACGAGACGGAACTCGGATAAAATTCCATGTAAATCTCAAGTTACCGTGCATATATATGGTAAGTTGCTGTCAGTCCCCGCCGTGCATGCAGAAGCGGCCCGCCGTGCTCTGCTATTCATATCAAACTCAATACGATACGTATGTGTTGAAGGTCTCGGTGGGGTTTCCATGTCAGAAACAGAGTGCTTTCGCTTATTTCTCTTCCCTCTTAGGTCTTTCTTGTACTCTCCGGATCTTTAAAACGACTCGACCCTCTTTGGTTTTCAGAGCATCATTCAGAGAGCCATCCACAACTCATCCGGGATTTAGACACTTGAATTTACACGAGACTGTGATTTCATTCACATAAAGTAAGTCTGTAATAAGGTTCATCTGGGAGACACGCATGGAATAAGCAGCATATCATAGCACCCCGAAACAGTAACTTAGCTACCTACCTATTCGTGAGAGAGCGGCCAAGGCGCGAGTGAAGGAAGGTGCAGTGCTTTCAGATGCAACTGAACGGGCTCTCAGCCTAGGTAGAGGTACTGGTAGGAGAGGTATACAGTATGCACGTCTCACCTCCCGTCTACGATAATCCGAGTTTTTCCTCGATACGTCATAGAACCACACACCTCACACCGAAACTCCCTGTCGCGAAAACCCTCCAGATTCGAAGGCAGGTGCATTCTAACTGAGACTGGCCAGAAGTGCTGAAATAACAGACCCCAAATCTGTCGGTAAAGTCAATCTTTCTAACACGCAGACCACGCCAACATCAATCACGCTACATTCTTGAAAGGACATACACTCCATCGGCACCAAAAAAGCATGAGCCTCGAGCCATACCATCTAAGTCAGGAGGGGATCTTTGGATGACTGTCGGCCGTAAACGTGGGTCAATTCATCTTGCTTGATCCAAGCCTTCCATTCGATACACTCAGCACCTCAAAACCCTCGCATAACCCTCTACGGCAGCTGGGACACAAGACACGACGGTGAAATAAAGCGACTCCCTATTACAGCAGGTACTAATGCTTGCGCTGACCATAATCCAGATACGGAGACATTAGAGGACTATCAGTCCAAGAAACGATCAGTCGAAAAGCCGAGCTCATTATACTTCGACATTGGACATACGAAGTTCCACCTCGAACTACAAGCATGAAACTATCAGGCTCAAGCTACAGTGGCCGCTTGCCGTCCCATGATGCAGAACAATGATATGCAGACTTCAGTGAGAATTCTCTGCGTGGATCCATATTCCAAAGCAGACGAGAGCTGATGGTTGGATTGCCATTATATTCGGCCACCACCATGCTTAGCTTGAAGACTTTTATGTCTTTCTAGAACCACTCCTGTCGACCTCGCGCTGTGGCTATCATTACCATGAATAGCATTTGCTAACATCCTTTTGGCCAGTCGAGCGCATCTCGAATTCATAGCCATTCTCGACAATGACACGTCATATCAAGCGGAACTGGACCAGTCTAGCGTGGCGGATTCCCGAAAGCGGTATTCCGAGATCATCGACTTCCTTGAGTGTCGACGCTATTCTATTCGATGCCCTTACCCGCAATTGCAACGAAATGCAAGCCCAGCAATGCCATCATTGGCTGAGCTGCTCGATAAGGCATCCAGATGCCAAGGATCGCGGCCATTACGCTCAGGTCTCAAGAAGGCAACTGCACGATTTCTAGCCTTATCCGACCCGATCATATTCCGCTCTATCCGCCTACAAGAGGCCATTTATTCGGACGCTCAAGACCCCGGTTGCGACAACGGGAGCCGTCTTGTCGCTTAACTACATATCAGGCATTATCGCAAGTTCACGTGGGCGACGGTCCATTTGCAACCGAGTCACTTGAAACTTCTGTTCATGCCTAGTTGACAGACGGACTTCTCAAATGACTAGTCGCCTTACCTGTATGAAGCGAGTGTTCGATTCAAATATGGAGCCCAATATTGGCCCCAGCTTCACGTCAAGTGATGTTGAAGCATGGAAGGTATATCCCAATTTCCTTCACTTTTACACGTTCGTGCGCCCCCAGTTGATTGCTGGCCAAGGATGTACTGCAGGTCTTCGGGATGCTGTGCAAAACAAGGCTTGCCAGAAGGCCTGCTCAGTTGAGGCAAACGACGCCAGATCTTTGAGCGCGTACTTATTGCTAGGGTCTTCGGGCTTGTGGTATGCTTTCATTTCCAGTTGTATGGGTACTCTAACCGGCAGCGTACTCACTTGTTGCCGGCCAAGATCTGCGTGCCTAACTTGACTGCAAGGCACATACACAGATACGCCCAAACCTCCCATCAGATGCCTTCATTGATATACTCAAAAGTTGTCATCAACGGCTCGTTAAAATCTCCCCTTCGGGCCTGATAGGCAAGTCATCCGCAATGTATGAACGGGACTCTTTTTGATTTGGTCTGCACAGCTTGTTTGTTGACATCTCTATAGCTTCAATGCCCAAGACAGGAAGTCTAGCTGAGATTATAGTACAGTCGAACACAAGATTCTCGATCATCTCGGGCATCTCGGGTACTGAGAATCGTGTGCAAGGAAAATTGCAGCTGCAGTCACCATTGGGAGGGATTGTTGATGGTCAAACGAGGCCCGAGAAACATACACAGAGTGGCACGACAACTATGGCCTGATATAGGGTGACACAAAGCGTAAGTAAAGCGATGTCAACTGCGAACCATTCATATGAAGTGTAAGAGAGGATCCCACGCCGGTTTCCCTATGCTCATTACACGGGCCATCCGGTCGCCTCCCATTATGCACGGTGTTACCGCGCACTACACAAGCCGTGAGATGACATGGAATCGACGCAGATCTCGAAGACTCGGCTTCTTTGTCCGACTCCAAGCATATTGGCAGGCAACACCAAGGCACACCAAAGCAAATGACCTCGGCTAGAGTCTGTCAGACGACCACTTGAAAAAGCCTACTGCGAAGACTCGCGCTATATAGACACTTCAACAAAGCAGTTAGAGTATCAAAATAACGAGGACTTCTCCGAAGATTCATAGACTAGACCAAAACGAGCGATCACGACTTGCGGGACCTGGCGTATACTGGGAACTCACGTCGGAACACGGCCGTTGTGATAAGGCAAATGGTTCCGCTTCAGTTTTGCCTGCCCAACCTACCACATACGAGGTGTAGCAGCATCTACGAAAATAGTTTCGGTATATTAATGCCAGCCTCTTACGAGCAATCAAGGCAGCATTTTGCCTGAAGCTATAGAATTCCCGATTGGAACCTCCCTCTACGCCGGTCTCTGGAGTTCACTTTGAGACCACAAACTACGACACCCATTTCTTAGGTATCAGGTATCACGGTTGTTTATCATTTCCTGCCGGTTTCGCACAACATGTTGAGTTTAGGTACAGAACTCATTCTTTCCAAGACTGCTGATTCTATCTTTAAGCTTTCTCATCACTCTTCAGCACAGAGCTCAACATAGCATGCCGACGCCCGACTCCATCATGTAAACAGCCTTACCAGAGATCATTTTAGACCATCGATATACTGTTAACTATATGATACACTAGCGCAAGGCAAAGCCGATAAGTGCGGACTCACTATCGGACCCAATTAGCCAATTGTCGGGAGGATCAGTAAGTGCTTACATGTTTGTTTACAACTGCACCAAACCACGTCCAGGACTGGATAGGGCTGAACTAGAGTTTGACGAACTACAAGTTCTGTTTTGGCAGGGCCGCTTGGATAACTGCAGACTGTTTCAGCCCATTGGCAAACATCGGTGCCTTATCACTGGGAAAAGAAGGAACTTCAACCGGAGTGGATGCTAGTCAGCCATATGCAACCTCCATCAAGCTTCGTGGTGATCTCCGCAAGAAAGAGACCAATAAGCAACGGCAATACCATGATAAGCTAACGCACACAGTTAAGTAAAAGAGCTTACTGCACCTAATCTTTGGTATCGCAAGGTTTACTCCACTGAACTCCAACCTCCAACACAACATGGCTTTTGGCAGGAGGGGGTTCACAGCATGTTGATAGAATGCCTTCTCAATTCTTAAGATCTAAAGCACGCGGGGTCCAGTTTGCCTTCTCTTCGGTCAACTAATATCAGTTCCAGTTTCAGAGAATAACATTCGTGAACTATCCCACCTTCACACCCACCATCAAGTTCCTCCACCGGGGCCTATTACAAGACTGTTTGCCTTATCGCAGATGCCGGCATCGATGTGGCACTCCAAGACCCCATATACAAAAGCAAAGTAAACAAACAGAAGTCATGGCTGAGGGTGAAGAGGCAACGAGGCTTGACCTCGTGTCGGTTATCGTTCCCCCACAGATCCGATGATGGTCGTCATCTTTACGATGCTTTGCCTTCAAGCCCCTCAAAGCTCGTTTCACCGTGGTTGGACGAGCTCGCTCATCACCCAGCCGCAAAAGGGGAAAGTTGTGCACTTGTGATTAGGCAGAGTCAGGCTTGCTGGTGATATAGCTAAATCTGATGCATCACCTAACCCAATGCCAAGGCGGGCCACGATGTTCAAGCTCAGCTGTTAGTGTAAGTCGTGGCGGAAAGAAGTTGCCTAGGGCTGACCGGTGAACGGGTTGAATAATACCCCATTGGGGTTGCATGTATTTATGTCATAGCGGTTGTTCTCAAGCTATAGGTTGATGTGCTTCATGGGGAAACCGTAAAAGAAGTTAAAAACTGGTATCATAACCCACAGTGGATCGGATGCAGTGCTAAAAAGTGCCAGGCCATATCACAGCCATGGGAAATGATCATAAGACAAGACTAGAAAGTTCAAAATGGTCAGGCTCGGGAAAAATTGAAGAGTTCACCATGATAGGTGACCGACCTAGTTCGAATGGCACACTTGATCAGATACTGAAAATTGTCCAGAAGTGAAGTGGCGTTATTGGAATGCGGAAAGGGTCAATGTAAACATCTTTGTCTCCCTCCACACATCCCAGAGCAAAAGAGAGCACATCCATCTTTTGGGAGCCTTGGCAAAGTTTTGTCGGGTCGGCCGTCGTCCTTGGCACTTCGTGGAGACTCGCGGGATGGCGTTCTCGAGAACAGTTCCAGCGGGCTGTCGTGTTTCATCTTCAGTGTCCGAACAAGGACCCCCAGCTTCCACCAAGACCGACCAATCAGACGGCGCTAAATGATACCTCACAATTAAAGCACGAAAGATCGCCGCACCGCCGGTAAGATTGCCCCGAATTGAAACCCAAAATGGCGGCGCCGTTGGACACGCTTGGCGCTATCTTGTTGCAACCGAAGGCCGGCATTCAATCTCAAATCACGGACACGGACCCCTTTTGAGAACGCCGCCAGATAAGGAAGACGACGATCTTTCATACCATGGCAGATAAGTACGAACGGGTCGATATTGATCGCGGAAAGGACGAACGGCAGGAAGAAGGAAAGAACGATGATCTCGACGGAGGGACGGGAGAAAAGAAAAGCGGGTGCTGATGTGAGACAGCCCGATTTCATGCTGGAACAGGAGGATGGCATGCAGTTTGATCCTATCGATTGGATGACAAGCTGTCAGTTTTGGGTGGCACGCTGGATGAGAGTTGCAGTTGTCGATATCCGACGGAAGTTGGGGGTTGCGCAAAGCTTTTGGAAGTTCCAACTTTGCGCGTCCTGATGCGTGTCGGTCATACAAGACACAGATCCGTTTGAAGCATGACATGCGCAACCGTAAGGTACCCGGGGCCGGTGTGGTGGTTTTCATCCCGTATCTGAAGGTTTCGTGTGTGGTGTTCAGTTCAAGGAGCGGACGGGCGGGTCTAAACCCCCGCTGTCAAATCCTGCTGCGGTCGTAAGTGGCAATCAAGTGGTGTTGCCATCTTGAAAGCTGTTCGGTTTCAGACCCTTCGGTCTCCTCTGCTCGGCTAAGTTGCGTTGGAAATCTGGAGCTTCTAGAGATCGCAGTACGCGGCCTCTGATGTGGTGATTACTGTAGGCTACCTTGACCACGGATTTTCGGCCGCGTGGCGTTTGCGCTTCGACAGTTGCGGCTATCTATCTGAAACGAGAGGTACGTAAATCTTTCCCCGAGTATCAAACGTTAACGCAGCAACCAGGGGAATATTTACATACTGCGTAGTGTACACGCCGCCGGGCTGCACGGACACCCCTGGGAGCAGCCAAGAAGCTAGCATCCGCTAGTGAGTGGGATCATCGGCTGCCCCACGCATCTTCGTCCAGCGGCTGCTTCGCAACCCTTTTAAGGAAATCGATTCTCTGGAGTGTCGACCAGGCGAGCCAGGGCAGCGCCCCTGTTACGCAAATCCGTTGCAAAAGGACTTTTTGTCCTGATCCTCATTCAAAGATTGTGCTGTCTTCAAAGAGTCATCGGTTTCTTTCTTCAAGATCGGTCCTCATTACAGATTGATCGTGTTCCCATTCCTACGACACCAACACCAGCAATTGCACCGGCGATTAAACTTCCAAGCCTTGAAGCTTCACACCACCAACGTCACCACACCTTAGAGGTAGCAGCTAAGTGTTTCCACAGCGTCTGGAGGCCGGTCAAAACGTCACGTCCGTCCAGTCGCTTGGTCAAGGTGCAAGAGGCGCTGTCACGCACTGCAGTATGTAAGTCCACATAGCCAAATGCGTTCTCCCCTTTACCCCAATACCAGTTAAGACGCTAATGACATTTTGTGTCTGCACGACAGCCCGCCTCGACCACGCTCCTCGACCATGCTCACCTTCCGCCGCGCCCTGGTGGCAGCGGCCTTCTTCCTCACCATCTTCTACCTCATATCATCATCCTCGTCGAACCCTCCATCAATAACGACACTTGCTGTCCCTAAAGCCGACGCCGATGTCGAGGCAGCCAAGCATGCATCAACCACTGCTGTAACCGACAAGAGCCCCTCGGGCGCCAACTCCGCTCAACAAAACCCCCAGGGCCAACAACCGATCCAAGACATGTCGAGAATGACACTATACGAGAAGCTCGCGTATCAGTTTCCCTACGACGTCGAATCCAAATTCCCCGCCTACATTTGGCAGACGTGGAAGTGGACGCCAGCACACAGCGAATTCAACTTCCGCGATCAGGAGGCTACATGGACACAGCAACACCCTGGGTTCATTCACGAAGTTATCACCGACAAGGTCGCCGTACATCTTATCCGCCTGCTCTACGCATCCGTTCCCGAGGTGGTGGAGGCCTACAATGCGCTTCCCTTGCCGGTGCTCAAGGCCGATTTCTTCCGCTATTTAATCTTGCTGGCGAGGGGCGGCATCTACTCGGACATCGACACGTACGCGATTCGGAGCGCCGTCGAGTGGATTCCCGATTCAGTCCCCAAGGACGCCATTGGTTTGGTGATTGGCATCGAGGCTGACCCAGATAGGCCGGATTGGAAGGAGTGGTACAGCCGGAGGATCCAGTTCTGCCAGTGGACGATCCAGAGCAAGCCTGGTCATCCTGTGCTGCGGGAGGTTGTTTCACGCATCACGAATGCGACGCTGGCGATGAAGAGAAACGGGACGCTGAGAGGCGTGATTGATAAGAATGTCATCGAGTTCACCGGGCCTGCTCTCTGGACCGACGTCATCTTTGAGTATTTCAACGACAAGCGTTATTTCGACATGACACACTCGGCGGGATCCATCGACTGGAAGAACTTTACGGGCATGGAGGTCTCGAAGCGGGTAGGAGATGTCGTCGTTCTCCCCATCACAAGCTTTTCCCCTGGCGTGGGCCAGATGGGCGCCAAGGATTATGACGATCCCATGGCATTTGTAAAGCATGATTTTGAGGGTATGTCTTCCACGCAACAACGTCCCTCTTAACAGGCGGACACACAAAGCTAACACAACTTGCAACTTACAGGCACATGGAAACCCGAGAGCGAGCGCCATATTGGAGAAAACAAGTAAAATTCATGGCAGTACGGCTTCGCACCAAAATCCAGCGGCCTTCAGTTCTTTGTTTCCGTTTTATATCGATGACCAGGCCCATTTCCCAGCCTCGACACTCTACAACTTGTAATTTCTTTACGCAACTATTTCATCAGCATGGGCACGGCGTTTTTGTGCGTCTATGCTACGCTTCGGCCGGGGAGGGTTTATTTCAAATAAATATCGACCGTATATGACGGCGCAATATCGGGAAAGGGGATATAGAAGAGAGGGGGTGTATACAAAAGCTGGAGTGTGAAAGTATGGATGGAGATGGGAACTCGATTTAGAGACATCCTACGATGTTATGATGAGAAGAAGGAGGAAAGCGAAAGAAATGGGAGGCATAATTGTACACACCTTTGTTATACTTGGCACAGTTTTGCCCGAAAGCGAGGTCTTTAAAAGAACAAATTTGGACGGCACAAGGTCCGAAATCGTCACCGAACCCGGAACTCTTTATCCTTCCCTTCCTGGTTGTAGTGGGCCCCATCCCGGTCCCGCCGCCGGTGATGGCTCCGCTTCACCCCGCGCTGTCAGCACGGCTCCATCACGGTTCATCATGGTGGAGCCGCCGCGGACCTCGATGACATCGCTTAGGGTCGGTTTTACACGTGAACATCCAACTCAAGATCTGCAGCTCGATATACCACAGCAAGTTATGAAAGCAAACAGGACGTGCCGTGGCACTCCATTCGGCCCTGTCTGTCAGTGTCAAAGTGCAGTGTAACTGGTACCTTGCTTTCCCGCAAACATCACCTTGTAACCACCACGTCAAGAAACGAAGCAGTGCAGCCTGAGATACTCTCGTTGGAGAACATGAACTCAGGCCACATGTAGCACCTCGCCAGCAGCGACATCAACAGCACCAAGTTGACCAAACCTATTTCGGGGCGAGGGCAGCCAGGGGCAGAAAACATTGGCAGATGCAGATTTGAATTGCCAAGCAATGCGGGGAAGAGATCTGGGGGAGGAATTTGCCCGTCTAGCTACGTCCACCCCAACTGCGTCGAGACATTAGCAATGATGGTCATCTCTCATTGATCTTACCCCGCACTGCCTTCATCACTATTGCCCACCGCCAGTGCACAAGAGA
Organism: Neurospora africana FGSC 1740; assembly: GCA_000604205.2. Classification (NCBI taxonomy): domain Eukaryota; kingdom Fungi; phylum Ascomycota; class Sordariomycetes; order Sordariales; family Sordariaceae; genus Neurospora; species Neurospora africana. The sequence goes on from HF970923.1 coordinate 122,930, forward strand.
CCATACTGAAGATTGCCTGGTCACCAGTGTGCAACGGTGATGGGTCTCTGCTCCAGATCGTCTAGCCCGGCCGGCTGGGGAGTGCAAGACGGCTGGATCGTCTCTCGACTCGAGGCTTGCTTCCCCTTCCTTCTTCCTACGTTGATATATTTTACTGTATGAGATGACGAGACCACGTTGAGCACTTCGGGAAACAAGGTCACACGAGACAAGGAGGGGGATCTTTTGGATATCACTACCCCCATCACACACGCGCGCGCCATGCTCTGCCGACCTCGGCTGGCCAGCCTGTCCACTTCCACCGGCCTCTGCGACCCGGCCTTCAGACGAAGCTTGTTCAAAGCATGGCGAAATCCACAGACTCATAGACCAAGATGCCAGACGGCGAGGTCAATCAGCGGATTGACTAAGAGTATTGCCCAAGGCCCAACCGAGGTAAGTTGTAGAAGAGAAGACTTGGCGATCCATTCCTAACAACTGTCTTATAGCCACCATTGCTTCAACACACCATTCCTCAACACTTCGCTTCGGTCGTCTCCCAACATGGCGACCGTCCTGCGGTGATAGCGCGATCGCCAACGACTATCCCCGATGCCTTCCCGAACCTCGCGCCCGGCCAGCTTCCTGAAGCTCTAGAGACGGCCTATACATATGAGGAGCTTGATCAGGTGTCCAACCGTCTTGCGCATTCCCTACGGTCACTTGGCGTAAAGAAAGGCGATAGAGTGGCCGTTAGCTTGGGCAACTGCGCAGAATACGCTGCCATCACTTACGCCGTCTTCAAGCTCGGTGCCATTCTTGTGCCTTTGAATCCAGGATTCAACGCCAAGCAGGTGTCTGCGGCCCTGAATCACCTCGAAGTTGAGCTTCTGATCATTGGCGCTGTTACGGATCTGGCCTACAAACCGTGCCGTGGACGGAGCAACCTCCCGCTTCTTCGAGATATTGTTTCTGATCTAGAGTCGGGCAGGATCGAAGCTCCTAACGTGCCATCACTACGAACAGTAGTTGTCCTCGACAACACTACTTCTCACCCTGCTGCGGAATTTCCACCGTTATCGTCATGCCGGTCACTCATCCCCTTCTCGATTCTCTTGGATGGCTCCGGCGCACCGGTAACCCCTGACTCGCCACTCTGTCCTTCTGAGACTATCAACATCCAGTTCACCTCCGGCACGACCTCGCACCCAAAGGCCGCCATGCTCACTCACACCGGCATTCTCAACAACGGCGCGCTCATCGCCAACCGCATGGGTCTCGAGCCCACCGACAGCATGGTCGTGCCTCCTCCGCTCTTCCACTGCTTCGGGTGCATTCTAGGTTACATGGCCACAGCGACCACCGGCGCCGCCATCCTCTTCCCCAGCCCAGCCTTCGATCCACTAGCCTCTCTTCGCATGGCCGCCGACCACAAGGCCACCGGTCTCTACGGCGTGGCCACCATGTTCGTGGCCATGCTCGAGCTCATCGGGGCGCAGTCACATCTTTCCAACCCGCTCATACCACTCAAGGACATCGAGGACTTTCCCAACCACCTGCGAAAGGGTATCGCGGCTGGCAGCTCCGTTCCCGAGAGTCTGATGCGCAGGCTCTACGCGAAAATCGGTCTGCAGGACTTGGTGATCTGCTACGGCATGACGGAGACCAGCCCCGTGAGCCTCATGACGGCCCCTTCTGATCCGTTCGAGAAGCGCACCGCTTCCGTGGGCAAGGCAATGCCGCACACCAAAGTCAAGATCGTCGACCCTCTAGACAGGACGCGAATCCTGCCCATTGGCGAGCGCGGCGAGCTCGCCTCAGCCGGATACCTAGTCATGAAGGGGTATTGGGGTGACCCGGAGCGGACAGCAGAGGTGATGATCACCGAACCAGACAACCACGGAAGCGGTTCGAGCACGACGTGGATGTACACAGGCGACGAGGCCAGCATGGACTCGGACGGTTACGTGAAGATCACGGGCCGCATCAAGGACCTGATCATCCGCGGCGGCGAGAACATCCACCCACTCGAGATCGAGAACTGTCTGTTCCAGCACCCGCTGATTTCCGAGGCCAGCGTCGTGGGCGTGGCGGACGAAAAGCTGGGCGAGAGCGTGGGCGCGTTCATTATTGTGCACAAAGATGTCGAGCCCGTGGAGGGCGAAGGTGGGGAGGGGGATGTGCTCTCGCTGGAGAGCACGGCGAAGGGACGCAGTGAGGGGAAGAGGACGCTGACGAGACGCGAGGTTAGGGAGTGGGTTGCTGACCATCTGTCCAAGCATCTGGTGCCGAAGCACGTGTTTTGGGTGGATGAGTATCCGAAGACGGCGAGTGGGAAGATTCAGAAGTTTAAGCTGAGGGATCTGGCGAAGACGTTGATTGCGGAGAACAAGGGCTGATTTTGGTGATGGGTGTAGTGGTTGTGGTGGTTTAGCGGCCGAGTGTCAAGGGGAGCATTGTGGCGTTGGTCATTGGGTTTCTTGGGGTAGGCGATAGTGGCAATGCCATGTGAAGAGAGATGAAACGTTGTATAGCGAGGCTTGAGATTTAATCCAAGTACGCAGAGCAAATTTGCTTTCTTTGTATATAGAGCTTTCGGTAGGAGTTTGAAGTTGGTGAGAGCCTCGCATTGACATAGCACGTTGTCCTTGGCCATCCATCCATAAACGCATTTCATGAGATGCAGGACCTCGTGTTCATACCGAAGCCCTCTCAACTGCAACGAGATTCATCACCTGCTCACAACCTCCATTCCACACGGTCATTGCCAAATGGTGGTGTGCTGCAATTATCGTATTCAAATGTTAGATACTTACAGGAGGGACAGCTCTCGGTAACTTCCCTCGGTAATCGGTAGCCACTGGCGTATTTTTAGGTAATCAATCGCTCCTTCCCCAATCTGATGGTCGACATGGAAACTGCGGTTGGAATGGCTGCGGCTGAAGCGGAGTAAGCTGGTTTGGGGATTTTGCGGGGAAGTGGGTGTGGAAAAAGAGGGTGTGGGAAGGAAATAGAAAAGCTTACCTATGTTCTCGTTCGGAGATATTCCCGATAAGGTATGACAAGGTCAGCATACCACGCCACATAGGTAGATTCCGAATGATGACCACCACCAGCCTTACGTTAACGGCAATGGCGGCAACTAAGGTACCCCGGATTTGGAAATAAGATGAGGCAGGTTTGTGTCTCGCTTAGTGGATGGCTGGCTGGCTGGCTGATGGATCGATGGATTGATGGATCCCGTCTAAATAATACGAACAGTACTGGGTAAGGTATTCCGTCACTTCAGGTTTTGCGTGTCAATCGAGAGTTCTGCTTCCTTAGGTCTGCTTAGAATGCTTGATGGTCTTGAAAATCTTTACAACATGGGTGCAGTTATCCTAGCAGAGAGACTTGAGTACTATTCTAGCCGCACTGAGCCATCTTGCTGTGATCCTTCCTGCGCCATCGTACGTAAGAATATTTACTGCGCCGAGCCTCGTACTGTCATACACGAGGCAGGGTGAAGCGACAAAAACAACAGAAACATGGGATGAGACTTATTCTTCGATGGGTGTTGTCCTCCAAGCCACTTACTTTGGGCTCTAATAATCGACAATTCTTCCGTAAGATTCTGAGCATGTTGTCTTTTTATGGAGGGTTGTTCGTCCGTCCCTCACCGCCACGCCACCTCCTCGGCATGAGTACGAGAGATGGAAATAGACTCGGACTTTTTTGTGACAAAGGGTCGGAAGAGAGTGAGAGTAGGAGTGGGAGCGGGAGCGGGACGTCGTCGGGAGTCGGGAGTTCGTGTCTTGTCGAGGATGGGTGCGTAGAGGAAGAGTTAGGTTGTAGCCGCGTGGTTGCCGTTACGTCCTCGCTTTCCCTTCGTAACCCAGGTTCGTTCAACACGAGGAGTCGAGTTGTAAAGACCAGAAACTCAGAACCTTCTCAGCATCAACTCACTTGGAACTGACTGACTGAGGGGTACCGCAAAGACTCGGGGGATCCGTCTTGAGCTTCCCTGGAAATCAGGCAGGATCTGTAGCATACTGCACGAATATATGCTTTTTATGCCCGGGAAAAAAAAGTGAGGGAGACAGCTTGAGAGCTCGGAGCACTGTAAATTCGATTCTTCTGGTGCC
>HF970926.1:12537-27417 GCA_000604205.2 Neurospora africana FGSC 1740
TGGTAAAGAATAGCAAATAAAGCTGTCAAGCCGTCAAGGACAGCACATCGGCCGTCGCGCTTATGTGGCGGAGGGAGTTGAAGTGCTTTCGCTTGGCAGAGAGAAAAATACCTTGGGTGAACTGACTTTGCGTGTCCAAGGCGCGATGACTTGGTAGGTACGACTTGTTGGCGCCGAAAGGATCGTTCTGTCCTCAATCGAGCTTGTTTCAGTCCGGGCTCTTGATTTCCTCTCGCCCCAGCGCAGGCGTAAACGCAGGTGCAGGTAGGGACGGGCCGGGGCCGTGACCGATGACGATGCGCCGAGGTCCCAACTCAGTATCACAGTCGACTTAAGGGCTTGTCAGAATGGCTATTCTGCACTGGCCGATGGTTCGTTGCGACACAGATGGTAGCGAGAGAGACTGGAAAAAAAAAAAAAAAATACGACGCAAGGAAAAAGTGGTTGGCAGCGAAACGTGGCCGGTGACTGGTGTCTGTGTTGTTAGGTTTCTGCTAAGTGGAAGCTGCGCGCGGGTTGAAGAGGGAAAATTTGAGAGGTTGGATTGCGGAGGGATGATGGAAGAAGCGAGCTGTTTTATTATTTCAAAAGGACTCGCCCGGTTTTTGACGGATTGGCATGGTTGCCCGCTGTGTTGGGTCACAGGCTCAGACCAAGACCAGTGCCACGGCAGCTTCCATTCCAACCCGACCGACGGTAGACTGGGTGCTTAGTGCCCGCTAGTGTTGCATGCGATGGGGCAGGTAAGCCGGACCGTTTGGGTGGACGTTACCGTATGGTACTTAGCCAGGGAAGGTAGCACTGCAGCGCATATACGGCAGTAGATACGGTGTGCGCAGTCATAACTGTATGTAAGATTCCGTATCCACGCAGTATCTCCATGGTTTAGTTCTGTCAAGATGCGAGGAGCGGGGCGGTACGTACCGCCCGGCCTAGCATGCACTGACCTTGGAACTGCGCGTTGCTGCTGGGACCCGGACGTACCTGGAGCAGCTACCTCAAAACGGGCAGCCAATTTTGGCCCGCAATTTGCATGTTACTTATAAGGGGCTCCGTGTAGAGAAGATACATACACTACTACTGTACCGAAGAGGAATTGCTTAGATGCAGGGGTTAAACACTTGCCGCGAGTTTGTCGGTCGCTTTGCAGGTGTAGTAGGCAAATGTATTGACTATCAACACCACCCTTAACCCTTAACCCTGCGTCTAAGCGATTCTGAGTTGTTTCGCGAGATCGGTACACACTTCTTGTAACAAACTTCACGCTCATTTCACACACAGACACTTGTCATTTCTTCATATCCTACTTGGGTAGTATTGGGATATCATCGAAATAGAGAAATCAGTTTCAAAATCAAGCGAGCAAAAAAGGTACAAGCTGAGAGGACGTCCCGAGGGGTAACGAAACAGTGGAAGGTGAGCAGCAAGATTAGGGCGCCCTTTAAGAGGTCAGCCAGAGAGTTTTCAAAGAGTGGAAGATAAAGACGAAACTGAAAGCTCTGGACATATGACACGACACCAGAATATGGGAAAGGGTTCGTTGAAGACTCGATCTGCCGGCTGTCGACTTGACCGATGTGTGAAGGCGGGGCGGGTGCTGCGCGCCGGGACTGCCCATTTCGAACGGGAACGCCCAGGTGGTAGTTCGCGTGTCGGCCTATGAGCATCATGCTAATCCGAGATACCGACCGATACACCGCAAAATAATGGAAGCCGTAAATGCCATTCACGAAGCAGCTTAGGCTGTAGGCGCCCAAAGAGTGGAGGGAAGGCTCAAGTATTCCGTTTGCCCATGTTGACAATATGTGAGAGGTAGATATGTTTTAGATATTTTGATGGATTCGTGACGATACGGCTTCACTCCTCAGTATTATCAGCAACAGTTTGTTATAACTTTAGATCGATATTTGTATGGGTTGTATGCTTTTCCGATACTCTTTCATAGTACTCCGTGATTGTACCCTTGACGACATTGGCCACCACCAGACTTGACCCACGGGTGGGTTCTAGAGGGCCGCCTGCCATACCCGCCCATCCTTAGCAAGCTGGAAGCTACAAAGTTATCACAAAGATTATGCCCGATAGGTTCTCCCTCCACTCACTCCCGTCCTCGTCTTCAGCCTACCAGAACGCCAATAGTCTGGAGTGGTTATTACTTATAAGCATGACTGATCGCAACGCAAAGATTCGCGGTTAGCAGGTGGTTGCAGATGGGGCCGCAGCTCCTCACTTAGTCGCTATTGCCAAGAAATCGGGTTCTCCTCCTCCCACAGTTACCAAAGTCCTATCCAGGGGCAGTTAGCATCTCTCGAGATACTTAGCACGCAGTCACCTCCACGCCCCGAAGCAAGCAGTTACCTGATCTACCCATTTACTACCAACTTGAATAGTACGCGAGAGATAACGTGACGACAGAATTGGGCTTGAGATACCGAGGAGTTTTGGATGATGTACTGCATCGGAGAAGGGCGGCAGTACAGCTCTTATACCTAGGTACCTCTACCTTACATGTAGGTAAATGTATCTGCCAAGGTCTTACAGCGAGGAGCACCAATCTGTTTTCCCATGTCCCAAGAACTTGATCGTTCCGTACAGCGGTATTCCAGACATTAAATCTCGGCCCGTTAGATCGCGGTCGATCAACCGGTGTTCCTACCCAGATTGGTACCAACAGGAGGCCGGTATACATTTCCATGGTCAATCTTACCTGTACAGCCCTTCATACACCGTGGTGATCATGATCGTTTGATATTAGCTGATAAATTTTGACTAATTCCAAGTAAATGTGCCCCTACATCACTCCCCTCATGCCTTGCTAGGATCCGGGTTCCATGTGTTCAAGATTAACCTTTGTGTTCGAGCAGGGGAGCAGAATCCACGTCCAGGCAACAATCAATAGTCTACCTAAACTTTTACTTGCCATGTGCTTAACGTGATATCCTCCAATTCCTTTTTGTTTCTCTCGAAAAACAGCGAGGTCTGCTAACTAGAGGCAGGGAAAATTGGGCGTTAGTTGACTGATTCGGAATCCGCGTCGGGACGTCAGACGTGGCACCAACAGTCTCGGGAATTTCACTGTCGTGGCCCGAGACACGGAGGCGCTCTAGCAACCCTCTCCATTCTCATCAGAAACACACGTCCGCCCCCGGCCCAGTATTGGTGGGAAACGGTGTACAAAGGCGCAGACGGACCGTCAGACGCGCAACTACTTCACTGTCTTCGTACGGCCTGATGGTCAAAGGAAGACGGGCCCTCCAGACATTGCCTTGTACAGCGTCATGCGGTGTAGCCTCGAGACAAGTCTCCTTGTGCTTGTCCCATCTCTGCGGGAGACAACGGCAGACGGGAAGCGGCCGGGACATGGAAGTACAATCCACACTCAACACCGTGAGATATGCATCTTCTCGGGACAGTGGCTTCGGTTGGCTGGTTGGCAAGTTGGTAGGCTGGTTGCTCGCTCTCCCTCCCCCCCCTCTTTTAGGGATGTGGTTGGGCCGTCAAAAAATGTAGTTCACACCAAGAGCACAACCCCTTGCCCTCGGGGATGAAGATGTCGTTAGCAAAAAGGCCTGGAAAATTGCGCCCAGAAGGGGCACTGTCTCAAAGCAGCATTGCGAACGGCTTTGAACCGCGCAACCGCTATGATTTCCAACACACCTGACAATCGCAAGTGCTCGAGCAGTCCCCGAAGATTCTATGCTTCCAGTCTGTCTCAATTTCGATGACCGAAGACCGGACGGCGCCGGACATCCTGAAGTTGGGTGGTGGATGGACGCGTACTCGGATAGGCTAAATAGGGGTAAATACTCCTTTAGATATGGCTTTCTGATCCTCAGAGCCCATCTGGCCGGGTTGTCCTTGTCAGTCCATTCGTCTCCTGTACAGAGGTATCATGGAGCCTGACGCTGAATGCGTGGCGGCCCAGAGATGGAACCCAGGCATGGAAATGTGGCCGACAAGCAGTGTATGACCTCACATTGTGCACCGCAGCCGACTCGAGCATGCCTTGTCGAAAGCAGCACTCGATGTCCTCCGATTATTTCGCGAACTCCCGCTTCCCGTGACTATAGTGCACCGGATTCACCCGTCTGTTACGCCGTCCTGTCAAGTGAAGGGAGGCGCCTCCGCATGGCACTGTCGCACTCCTGTCGATCCAGCAGAACCAACCGAGTCAGAAATGGTGGTACGCGTCCTTTGCTACACGGTCCCCAAGCTCGAACCCCTCACATGGGCGTCACTAACCGCACCCTGTTGACCTCGAGTCCTGCTTACTCTTGTCTTTTCATCGTTGAAGTCCACTCTGCGAGTTCGCTTCGACTGTCTCTCCGGAGATTGTAATGAAGAGTCTGATGAGAAAGTGGTTAATGTGACAATTGAAAGCGAGTTTGATGAGGAATCAAACCCATCGGATTATGGCTTTCTCTTCTTTTCGCTTTCACTTAGTTGGTACCTAGTCCTAGAGGTACTGCACCGGCACCCGATTTCTTCTGAACTATAGCTCCTTCCTGACGTGTCAGATTCCTAGGAACAGCTTTGCCGCAGCCCAAAGTACCTGCCGTTCTTCACACTGATGGATTTTATGGCGGCTACCTATTGCGCCGAGCAAGATTTCCATCTCCTGTCACTGTCTTCCCAAGACACAACCAAAGGTGAAAAGAAGTTGTTCAACAGGTTTCAGATCAAGTTTCAAATGGTCCCTTGACAATACATGCCCTATGACGGAGCATCTCCAACGAAGCCAACAAGATTTGCTGGGTTCGAGTTGACATCAACGCAACGGCAAAGCATTCCAGCTGCTCAAAGTAAGGGTAGCCGGCATTTTACAGCAGCACAGCAGCACAACAGCAAGGCGCCCCGGTAAACTTGCGCACTCCCGCACTCCCACATGTTGAAAAACGCTGAGAACACCAACACGATCGGATGCTTCTTACTCCGGCCTTTTACACTGGTTTCCAGCGCACTGGATCGCCTCAGCGGCAACGGGCAAGCCACTCGCCCGTTTCGGAATCAAGCCAGCCCTCGCTACCTAGTCAAACGATGGTGATCGCGAGCCAACGAGACATTATACTTCACACCCCTACTCCAACGGAGGCTACACAATACCGTCGCTCAAGATATATCTTTTGATGATGAAAACCCGTAAAATTGGTAAAATACCCCAATTGTCTTTCTCAGATCCCCCTCAGCAACAACCAACCCCCCGTCGCGTGTTTAAGAGCCATTCCCCAGGATGCCGATATCCACTAGCCCCAGATTCAAAACAAAAGCATCCTTGTCACAGCGTCCCAACAAGCCGCTTCGGGTCTCCACTATCACGAAAGGGGGACTACAAAAATGCAAGTTCCAGGCTATTTTTCGATATGGGGCCGTGTGTGCATCGGCTCTACACTATGCCACAGGACAGGGTGTGAGAGTTCTTGGACCTCCTTTTCCGGTTCCTCCCCGCTCGAGGATACCGACGGGATGTCAACATCAGAGGCTGCCATCTCTGAACTCTCCAAGTCTGTCTCGTCGCCGTCTCCATATTCCCCGCTATAAAGCAATCGCGGCCTAGGCCGGTTGGCGTCGCTCGATGCCTCCGCTGCAATGCACTCATTACATGCTGCAACGCTTCCAGGGTTCTAGAGATGGAGGGGAGCCACCCAGGAATGGCGCAAGATTGCACTACTAGCATTAGATGACTTGGTTCCCGCCGTCGGTTCGGGCAGACCCTCCCTACCAAGAAAGTGAACGCGCATGCTTACATACACCCTGCTAATGTCATGCCTCCCTTCCCGCCCGTCTGCTGGATCCATGGGGACGGGTTCCAGGCGGGTCGTTGTAGGCAGTAAGACGATAATATCTCTGCGTCTTATCTCGCACCGAATTCAAGTGGTAAGGTAAGTACTGTGTAGAGGCCAACAACCGGGCCTGTGGAAGGGAGCCTTTCATCATGATCACGAACGGGAACAACGCCTATACCTAGACAATCATCGGGCCTTTTTTCTGATTTGACGACAATTATCCTGATCCAATGTCATCTTCTTCCAGTCTGGCCTCCTACAAGGTCCACTTTCTCCTGCACCTTGATACAGTTTTGATAGCTCTTGCATGAAGTCTGAGGTCCGTGTACGGAGAGGTAGCAATCGATGTTAGGTTGGTGGCCCATGCCGATATTCAAGCGCGTCGTTAGTTGCGGAGCGTCCTGCCTGGGTGCACAAGAAAGCGAGCTGGCGGCGCTGGCGGGAGATTCTGGTTTGGTCACAGTTTGTCGGTTAACTCGTACGCAATTTGCATCTCAACCCCCTCACCGTTCTGCAGCCACAACTTTTGTTTCCCATCCATCATTAATTATATCTAAAGCTGAGCGTGGTGTGCTCGCAGGATCAAACTAAACATTGGCAGCGCCAAAAAACGGTACTTATACTTGTATATGTTGGTGTAACGACGCCCCGGCGGCTGAGCGCATGCACCTGTGTTTGCTTGCGATCTCATTTACCAAGACATGCCCAAAGTGATTTTACCCAGCAGGACGCTGCGCATGGGGAGAGATTGAAGCAGGAAGCTGGACGTAACGGCGTCGGGCACCACGGCAGGGGTGTGTACTGTATACCCGAATTTTCACATGTACTGTACTAGTAAACAATTTCGGTATGCGCATTTCAAATTGGCGTGTTGATCGCTCATATGTACCAAAGTATCTTGACTGTTCTCCCGGTATGCCTGCTCACAGTCCCTGAGTCCTTCTTGACAATGGATTTGTTGAAGAAGTAAAGTTGAACAACTTCAGTCTAGATGCCTTTACCGGTTTCCTGGAACTGCCTCATCGATCGCAGAATGTTGGTGCATTCTGTTGTGTGTTAGAAATGAGTGGACGCTGATACCCCGCAGCGAAGGACGACTGAGGGGAATTTACGTCAAGCGATGTTGATATTTTTCTAGATCGTTTGTTGATTTATCTTACCCTTGTCGATATTATGATCCATTGCCTATGCTGTCGAATGTGAGTGCTGATGACAGTCATGGCTCCTGATCTAACTACGTACATTTATGTGAGGAAACAAGAAATGTCATTGATACGCCTTACACCGAGCGCCCGAGGAGAACATCTTGAATAAAGCAACAGAATGTGCCAGGTTGAAGGCAGCGCCTTACTTATGTCAAGCACTTTGCGCTGCAACCAAGTTTGGCCTGTTCGAATGCCGGAAAGATGGAAAACGAAATGAACGGGGAGATGTTCCGGTTGCCAGATGACCACCGCCATGGTCAGCAACCACTCAACTTCTTCCACAACCGGATTTCAAGTTACCTATAACCCAACCTAGTTCTCCCTAGACGACCAGCATCCTTTGCCGTGGCTTTCACCGTGACAGACGATAGGAAACTTCACCGGTTGGGTACCTCTACGGCTGCTCTTATAGATCTGCATTACGGCCATGACACTAGAAGGATGGCGTCCGGAATGATTCATCTCCATTCCGTTCCTCGTTGCTCCGTGCTATTTTCCCCTAACCGATTTCTTGTTCCTGAATCTCAAGTGGCACATACTGTTGTGTCTTGTGTGGGGCCCGCGTCCGTGATATCGTATTGTCTCTGAATGTCTTTTCTTTGTGTCTCGAGGGTGTTGGTGAGCACGATGACGGGGTAGACCACAAGCTTTGACCGGGAAGCTGGGTATAAAAAAAATATATGGAAAACAGTAAGTTGACGACCGATGGAGGTGAGCACTTGCCCAGATCTCACATTCACGACATTAGATGACCAAGCTTTATTACAGCACGCTGCAAGACTCTACATGTAGCTGCTAACCTCTTACCTCTGATGGTCAGATGGCGGCGACCAATGCATAGAGACCAAATAGGTTGGCGTCGCGGACACATGCGCAAACAACATCTTTTGTCGACCCTGCTCGTAGTGATTGAGGAGAGCCAACACAACTGTAGGCAAGCGGCACAGACCGAAACAAAGCCCGCCAAGTTTGGCCGCGGGCGCGAGACCAAGTTGCTCTCTTCTTCCCCGTCACGGCGCTTGTTTGGCGGCCGGAAAAGGCGGTCTGCATGTCTGCAACCGGCTCAGACTGACCCAGCCTGGTAGCAACCTACCGACTCTTATGTCCTCGGTAGGTCTGCGGAGGATCGCGACTCTCGAGAGTGAAATTCATTCATGTCTTGACAAAAAGTCAGGTCACCGTCTAACGGTCCAGTCACGTTGATGGACATCACATCTCTGGTCTAGAGAGGGAGGGTTAGGAGCGATGCAGTTGGAAAGAAACCCTAGCGCCCTTCTTGGCAGTCACGTGCGAAAACACTCCTGTACTCCACCATTCTTTCAGTTCCGCTCCTCAATCTGGCGGGCCTGGCGGGAACACCGAAAAAAAGAAAAAGGTCTGCCCACTTCCTCCTACCGCGAGGGGAGCGTCGTATCACGATTAGGAGAGGGTGTGGCGTCAATCTTTTCTTTTTTTCTTTCCGTTCCTGTTTCCAATCTCTCCTTTTCTGGAGACGCCCATGGCCGATCTCCTTTCCCGGTATCTGGGGTCAGCCTGTCAGACCTCGTTCCTTCTACCCGGGGCTGGCTGGGCGAGTTCGAGGCGTTCAGGCGAGAGCATTCCGCCGTCTGCGTTGATCCACTTCATTTGACTGGAACTTTCCAGGGCGAGCCCCAGGTCCCGTCACGGTCCGCTCCATTCTCCGTCTTCCTCTCCGTATTGAGAGCATCTCCTCGCCTAAAGTTGATCTGTGTCATGTGTCGAGTCGGACGTCCTGCCCGGTGAGTGCATGCGTTACTGGGTGCTGAAACAGATACTGATTGGTGATAAAGCTACCAGGTAGACACAAAGACCTGAGAACGGCACAGCGTACCGACAAACTGGGAATAATTTGTTGCGTGAGCAACAAGCCATCAACCTTACGGCGTCTTCTGGTTGGCGTCCGGTCCACGTTCCAACGCCGTACCAACCACCGTCAGGAATTAACGAAGCTCAGCCAAGACAAGACAAGACAAGCCATGCCCCTAAAACGTTACCCAACCGAGCCAACATGGAGCCCGAGTTGGCGCTCAGGGCGCTGTGACGGGACCTCCTAGAAGACCTTTTGTGCGGCCCACGCTGGCGGGGATGATCGAGCACCACGAGGTGACAGAATACCTAGTTGGGGTTCCCTGTTGGGCCACGTTGCATTGGGGGCCACAACTGTACCTTCCCGTTCCGCTTCTTCCCGGGCGTGCTGCATGTCCGTCATTTGCCTCTTCGCTGCAGTTTTCCGCCCTCGCACGGAGAGGAGAGAGTGCAGTGTCGCGGCCGTTACAGGTGGGGCCGGAAGGAACACCTCATGACGAAATGGAGATGCAGACTGCTCCCAAGATGGAGAATGTACGGAAAGGTAACTGCCGTATCGTATTTACGAGTAACGTAAGATATGCTAAAAGGGTGTACGTTGTAAAGCTGCCCTAGGTGCCTCGAAAGCAGCGCAGCACTTGACCGCGACACGCGCGGCTCCTGGTACGACCGTCACCACTGCCATTCCTTCTCTCGCACGCCCGGCCACGTGCAGCAGACGGGCTATGAGGCTATTCTCTAAGCATGCTTACAAAACAGGTATCTTTGCAACCCAGAGATTATTACACCGGCCGTGATCAGTGGTCAGAAGACTGTCTCGAGACTGTCTCCACGCGCCCCATACGGAGCGATACAATAACCTTGACGACACTAGCGAGAAAGGCCCGATTTCGCAGTTGCTCGCAGAAGCCGAGAACCTCAGCTGCGACCTGGGATGATGCCACCGTTCGTGGGGCTATGTCGTACACTACTGCAACCCGTCAAAATGTTAGTACCCTGCGAGAGATGTGATTGGAAAACCCGGGCAAAGAGCGTTATCAAATTTCTGGTTCAGCGATGAGCTTCTGGGCGTGCGGTAGGACGGACGGGTGAGGAAAACGGGCGGGTTCGCCCGCGGACAGGATGCGAGCCCATGCGCATGGGGGAGTGTGTATCGCCGAGTCTTGGGGAAGGCAGTCCCTGATTCTTCGTCCCCGGCTCTTTATACGGTAGTTGTCACGCATCAGAAGTGCGCTACGCCGTACAGTACACACTCTTGACACTCAAACCCCATGCGACGGATACCAGAGCACCAAATGTGACGAAAGCCGTCAGCACAGCTGTTATGTCCGACAACCTTCGGCTTCACACAGGTTTCCTTGTCGCACTTCGATATTTGAGCAATTTGAGCCCTCACTCAATTCAGGTCGACGAGTCAGAAACCAGTCGCTGTCCTTCCGGCTTCGTCTTTCCAGGTTTGTAACCGATCCAGGTAACAGAGAGCGAACGTCGGATTGTACAGTCGTACGGGGATTGGCCCTCGTTTACCTAGCTAATGCTCAACTCGAGCTGAAAGGTGGAGAGAAGACGCCGGTTTTCTAGCCACCGAACTGAGGTCGTCTAGCGATGGATAGGAAGGAGAGCATGAAACTGGCGAAATGGTACGGTACCATTTAATGCGCATACCACGGCAGTAGATCTACCAGGAAGCGCTCGGATTAGGGAGGCAAAAAGAGCAGGACCTATAGGGGGAAGCAATGCAGCTTCTACCCCCATCCTGAGCGGACCGGACGAGCCCGTAAACTATGACCATAGGCTAGTGTGAGAAGGACAGTTCCATCGATTGATAGGGCAAGAAGGCAAACGGCGGTGAGCCTCCATTTCCGCCTGTCCATCACCCAGCATCCATGTATTTTTTTTATTTTTTTTTCCCGCCCGCCATCAGTCATTTCGCAATCGAACCTTTCCCTGGATTGATCACCAATGCCGTATCAGAAAGAAAAATTCGTCGACCACGGCTGTAAGAGGAACCGAAAAGAACAGGAGGATCCCAGGTGCAGTGTGGTGAGCGCATGCAGTCTACCTAGTGCATGTTGCTGACTATTTCTTATAGGTGGCCAGAACAGAACATTTTCTACTGACATCCTCGGCAAGAGGGGTCAAGAGAGGCGATGGGGCAGGTCTTTACAATGGGGATCCTGGACTCTCACTCGCATGAGCGAGTTTTCAACGCATGGGGAGCCCAGTCATCTCATTGCTCATGAAGCCCAAATGAAAAAAATCCCGTCGCAAGCCGCCCACACGTCCGCGCCCACCTGTTTTCGTCGACTATCGTCTTCTGACTAAAGGCTGGGTACCCGCCTACATGGAGGTCGCCTGTGGTTGCACTGATGGGAGACGGGCTTGATGCGGCATGTCACAGCAGGAGTCTGGCACATACCGATGCGCTATGGGACGTCGCGGGTGCTATCTTCAGGCCTGTCACTCAACCAAAGCAAGCGAGCGGCAGGCCCGAAATGTGAGATCTGACAGCTCCCATTGCGCCGTCCGGGGTGGGCGCACGCGGGAAAATAGAATCCATGGCTATCCTTCTCTCGTGGTACCCAAATCTAGTCAGCATGAGACCAGTTCGCTAACCTGGGAAGCACAAGAGGTCGGAATGAGCAGGATGAGAGGCACATCTCAATGATCAAGCCTCTGATGTTGAACGGGCTAATCGATGAGGTACCCTCCATCAGATTTCTGGTGAAGCCCAACCGAAACTGAGAGTGTGGAAGGACAAGAACACTGCAGGCGTCCGCGCAAAACTGTGCTACCCAGAGTTCCACACCACTCGCAGGCACAAGACCTCGGTGAGTGCGGAAATGTGGCTGGCATTGGAGAAAAGGTTCAGCGGTTCGGCTCGAGACGACGTAGAGGAGAACACTAGGAAACGAACGTCTTGCGCTCCCCGTCTGACCGTGACAGGGAGACCGCATGTTGGAAACAGATCCCGGCCTCCCGAATTTGGTCTTCCGCCTTAACCGCTCGCTCGCCCAAGGCAACCGCGTGTATCCCTACAGCGCATTTGCATACAGCAGGCGCGTATCGACGCCCATTATTACCCAGATATCTACGGGATCTAGGTATTTCGGCAGGTGTACAGACGGCCAGCGCTCTGCAGCAGTTGGCAGGTAGTAGCAGGTGCAGAAGCAGCGAGGCCTAAACGCAATGGAACTAAAGCAAGGCGGCTGATTGTTTACTGGCAATCACGACCTAATCAACCACTTGCGAGGCCTGCCTATCATGGTCTCCGTTAATGATGGCTAATATGCTGCAGTCCTGGCTATGCTACTCTGCTTTTGTCATCTCTCATCCTGCAAGCTGTCAGTCTTGGGACACACGGTACGGCAAGGAGAACGGAACTTTGCGTACATCCAAAAAGGGCGACTGGTCAGTTATTCGTCTGCTGTTTGATTCTGTTCTCACAGGTGCTACACAGCAGTTTGTAGGGTTGTGAGCGAATCCTGCTCGGGCTGGATGCACACCCTATACATACAGCATACAACTCAGCGAGCCCTCTCAAATTGGAAACACTTTAGATGGTAGAGGTGGGTGATTAGCTCAGGAGGCAGTCTAGACCGACTGTAACTGGAGCAAACGAGCCAAGCTTGGATGGTGTTGAGGACAAGGTAGCTCTGCCTCGGCTAGCTTGCTAGCTACACTTTGGTAGTGTACCACTATTAGATTTTACTGCATGCTTCTGCGGTCCTGTGCGTCCAGTGCCAGGGTCACTTTCATACACTGTATTGTGCGTGATGCTTTCTGCGCCATTACCTATCACGGCCAGATCTTGCTGATACGGGGAAAGACCGCACGTCCCTTATAATGAATACCGTACCTTTACACACGTATGACTCGGATACGTAATGTTCGCTAACAAAGCTTTTTTTTAAAACAAAATTTCACTTCGTCCAACACGTCCGTATAAAAGCGCCCTATACCCAGAGCCAGACTCGAGCCAGGGTTACCGAGATCAACTGGAGAACAGCGTGACTCCTGTCGCGAGGAGATATCAGGGGCTGTTGGGCCGGATTCCAGTACCTAATCAAGCAAAAAACAAGACCCAAGGAGTCGGCCCTAGGCTTCCACGGAACAAGGTAGCCGCATGAGTGGTTTTCCCTTGTGACTGCGGTCCGACGCGAGGGTCCATGCGATGCAGCTAGTGGGGACCGAACGATCCTCTTTTTCAGTTGTCCCCATCGATCACTCAATCCCTTGGCAGGTGTACCTTTGTTTCTTGGCTTCGTTCGCTTCGCTCCGCTCCGTCAGTTTCTTCGTTGGAGCTCAGCTGACTTGCGACTCGCTTACTGTGTAGTACCAAGCTTCGCAACAGAAACGGAGCGGCATCAAGGTATACGTAAATACGCACGCTTACAGGTATCATACGACGGTTATGTCACTTTTTTTCTACTCGAACGCCTTCGCTTTCCACACAGTACGTACCACACATCACAACTCCTTCACAGCCTCCCTGCGACCCGAGGACCCATGGGGCGGGCAGTACCGCAGTTCCCAGATTGCTGGAAACGCTATGTTCTGACAGGCAAAACCACCTGATATGTTATGGTTGCTGTATGCGAGATGTCGGCGTTCGCAACTCATCACATCAGTTCACAACACCATTCTTGGCTCTTTGAAACCGGAAGTTGATCAAGCCCACATCCTCTCGTTCATCGTGCTAACATGGTAGTACCAAATACATAGTACGCATAGTCCATTCCGAAGTTAGCAAAGCAGTTGACAATTGCTTATACAGAGGTTGCTGTTGAGCTACATAGTAAGCTGTACATGTCACTACCAACTGTCCTACCTCACTAACGAGACTGACCCAGCTATATACCTAGTGAAGTATCCTGAGTGCGCAGCACGGTGGGTACAGGATCATGAAATAAAGTCCACCCTCTTGGGGTAAGCACTACTGTTCCTTGTTTAGACTCCGGTCCGTTACGTGCTGCTGATATTTCCATCTTACTAATTGGGGTAGTATCTGGACGCATACATGCATGGATCTAACTGACTGGTCGGCGTGCTAGTGAATCCCATTTGTCGGTTCTGTTGGTTCCATTGCCGCTCCCGGCGCCGGGAAGAAACGTCCTTTCTGTTCTCCTTCGGCTTCTCTTCCATTTGATTTCTTATTGGTTGGATGACAAGTTTTCAGAGGTTACCGAGAAACCAACACCCTTCCCTCCCTCCCCTAGCTCGATTCGGAGCTTTGTCCGTTTTTACGAACTAGTGTACACCACTCCGGCTTTACTGTACTCCACACAAGTACGGGGCTGGAAGGGTAGCATTCCAACCTCAATCTGTGTTTCCTCCTTCCGTGTGCTGCATGGATCGGATCATAGGTACCGTGTTCCCTTAAATCCTTGTGTGCTGAGAGGATGCGATTCCTTCACTGGTAAAGAGGAATACCGTCATACACTTTTGTTGTGTGGAGGTTCTTCCCACTGGATCACCTCTGCGCTTGAAATAATCCAGAAGTGTAGACTGCGGAGTACCTATGGAGTATGTTTTTGCCAAAGCTCACTAGCTCGATCTGGCGCTGCTTCCATCAGCTACTGCGTGTAAGCAACCGACGTGAGCGCTACAGCGGCGCCTATACACAGCCATCAGTTGGGATTTGGAAATCATGTCTGATCAACCCTCTTTTCATGATGAGACAAGTGCTAATCATCTTGCCAGTCTTACCATGTTCCTCAAGGATCGGTGTATGTCCAATTTGAGAGTATCTTGTAGTGTCAGGAATTAAAATACTCCTCAACCCTCAATGGGTGACTCCTGTCAAAGATGTGACGGCTCGAAGTCATCGGACACGTGTGCCTGAAGTTGCACTTTGATCTTGCCGACCCTACATTACATCTCCCTTGCAAGTTGGAACCTCGAGCTTCTCTATGGCCCTTTCGCTTTCTCCTTCGCTTTGAGATGCGACTGGCTGGGAGCCCTTTGGACCCAAGAGGATAGAACGCACCGCAACGGCCGGCCACGCCGTCAGCAGGCACCGCAGGCCAGCCAGCATTTTGGGCGGAACCGGGTGCGGCGGGCGG
>HF970929.1:3295-13516 GCA_000604205.2 Neurospora africana FGSC 1740
ATCCAGATGTTGTTGGAAGACCGTTGGAAGCATGGGCCTATATATGCAACCTTGGAAAATATGCAACTTTCACCAAGTTGCCCCCTCTCCTTCTTGGAGGGCCATTGTGTTTTGCTTCATGATGTCTCCCCTCGGATGTATTCCTTGGATTCATGACGTTGGTGATAATGGATTACCGCGTTTGTACTATCGGGGTTAGGGTCCCCTCTTCTTGAACCACTTGTTCACGAGCACCTCCCTCCGTTCTCTTGTGCATCAGTGGTGCCAGTGTACGAAATCCCGAATGCTGTGCCCAGTCAACTTTGTCCCACCTCACGTTCCATTTTCCTCGGAAGAATTTTCTTTTTTTTTTTCTCTCGTGCTCATGTTCGCGCTCTGACCCAGTTGAACGTTGATTGGGTTTAGGTACTTGTATGTTGTCGGTCCTTCTTTATCTGACTGGACGCCAACCGAGTTGCTGATGCTATGTGGTCTCATCAACCTTTCTTCTCTCGCTATGAGGCTGTGCCGTGGGCGGCCGCGTATCTCACCAAAGGAAAGGGGATCTTGGTTGGAAAGACACACATACATGTTCAGCTCCCTTCGAAAGAAGCACTGCATAGCGGCGCTGGTATAAGTGTGCTGAGAAGCAACTCGATGCTGCCATCACCGAACTACTCATGTACGTCCCGTTGACTATTCAGGGACGGGACGTATAGAATCCACGGGTATGTAAATCCGGCATGGGCTAGGTGTTGGCCATTGGCACACCGGAAAGCCGTCTTTACCACGCACGCCATAGCTCTCGCTGATAGACGTGGGGGTTACATCCCAACCTCTTCTCCCACGGCATTCTCACTGGTTCACGGTCTTTGTAAACCCGATACCGAGTGAAGATCTTTTGGCAATTCCCATCGTACGTTTTTCTCCGCACTTTTTTTGTGAGCATATTTGTTTGGTTTCTGGTTATCCGGCACTAGTGCAGCAACAATGGACTTCCCGAATGTCTCGGGTTCCAAGCTGCATCGTGCTGCCCGTGTCATTAGTCGTCACATAGATACTCACATGTGTGTGTGTGTGTGTGTGTGTGTGTGTGGCCTCTCTGGACATTGGCCCTACGTATCCTGGTTTTGGTCGGATAAAAAGCAGCCTTGAGAGTGAGGAGATAGATCTGTGGACGCAATCGCGCGGCTCGTTGAGAAGAGTTTGTTAAGTAGATAGGATCCGCGCGGCTCGTTGCTAATGTCTGCTGAACTCATGGTGAAGAACCAACGGAAACAAACTCAAGACGACATTGAACCAACTAACCGACCGATGAGAGGCGACCATCAAGCCGCACTCCTTCTTGCACGCATTTTCTGCTGTGCTCTCAGAACTTCAGCTAACAGTTCCGGTTGTACGACAGCTGAGCCTGCGAGACCGCCGAGACCGAGTAGTAAGTAGTAGCTACCTTGGGCCAAACCGCGCGGCCTGAAGATGGCCTGTGTGTAAGTACCGACAAGTAACTATCCCCAAGCTACAATGAGGCGGCATTGCCATCGGGTGAAGAAGATATGTGGCGTTGTGATTGTGCAGTTTGTAGCTCCTAGGCTCAATTTCTGCCGCAGAAAGTGGCTTGCATGGAAATTGAAAGGACGCCTTCAAGTGAGGCTACCCGGTCAGGTCGGTACATCTGAATGTGATGGAAGCCTACAGCGAACAATCAAGTGTTATGGAAAGCGTATCGCGGTGCCCGGCATGAGGCGCTTTCCCAAGACCCAAGTGCCGGCCGACCTTCAAGGAGACCTTTTTTCCAAGCGCATAGCCTGACCGCTTTTCCACTTCCTTTTGTGCTCAAGTAGTGGATATGTTTCACACGAGTTAAGACAACACAGCGCTGGCGAGCGGCGGCTGGTTCGGCAAGCGAAGGGGGTAGCTTGCGAATGTTCTTTGCTTTCGCTTCGATATCGGAATTTTGTGGTCCTCTTGAGACGTTCGAGTACACGTGGTTTATCGTCGCACTTGGACTCGCTCGAGTCGTGCCGGATCACCGTTCCCGGGGGTTTAGGAGGTATCCGGTCGGTCAACCTCCATACTACTGTTCCCTGCTTTGTGTTGTGCTACGGATTCCTCTCTCGTGTTAGGTTGTGCACCAAGAAGCTAGGGAAACCCGGAACATGAAGCTAGGTAGAGAAGCCAAGATATGCCCGTGTCTGGCCCTGTTGGTCAGAGATATATGCTGAACCGGTGAACGACCGACGACGAAGCGAACCGTTGTGTTTCTGTTAGAAGATTCTTTTTCGATGGCGTCGTCCCGTAGATTCGTAAGCGAACAGATCATTGCAGCGCTATGTAGTGGGAAAGGGCCCGTACTATCGGAATCGGAAGTCGTTGTAGTTTGGTGTTGTTGAGGCCAGTGAGGTAGCATGAAGAGCGGGTCCTTTTTCGTCCTTTGTGTGTTCATCCTCATTTGAATGACTTTGTAGGGATTTGTCGCCAGCCTGCCCCCTGACCGGTGTCAATGACGTAGTTGTTAATTTTAGCGGTTACTACCACTAGCGGGCGCATCATATCGTACGTATCATCCCGGGATCCTTCTGGAAGACTTTTCCAGGACAGCGTGTTGTGATAGTCGACAAGCAAAGAGGGTTTTGGTCGTTGGCAGATATGGGAAAGACTCAAAAGTTGGATATATTAGTTCCCCATATCAGGATGTGCATTTTCCATTGCGCCGATTCCTGCTTCTCAATGTTGCACAGTATCCAGGAGGAACCTCGGTTGTCGTGGGTCCGGGTATGGTGGATGTGGGTCTCTTTTTCCAGATCGATGATCAAGAGTCGTTAGTATTCCATACGGGCATTTCCATAGTGTACAAAGCTCGCTGTTTCCAGGAACCCGTTTTGAAGCCGAACAAATGCAACCCAAGACCGGACTGTTTGCTACGTATCACACTCACTTCCACCCACTTCGGAGGAACGCGCTAGTGCCGGACAGCACTTACATAGCATCTTTTCGGGAAATCCACTCCAGGCAACCTCAAAAAGGATTGGAAGAGAAGAAGGAAGACTTCTGTTCATCGACACATGACAGCGCCCGGTGGTCTTGATCCGAAAGTCAGTTGGCTCGGTGCCAGTGCCGTGGTTGCGATTTGGGGTCCAAATCAGGTAATCTTGGCAGCCATGTCGGCCGTGCCCAAAGTAGATTAGAGTGCCCCTCTTGGAGCGGTCTTGGCACATGATGGGATCCACGCTTCAGCATCGATGCTTTTTACGCTGAAGAAGAAGCAAGGTGTGCAGCCTAGGTACCTACAGCAGCCTCACATCCCGTCCGCGGCGGCGTGGGTTGTAAATCCGTACAATACGCGGTAATTTATATTTACACTGGTCCTGGTGATGGGAAAATCATTGCTCATCTCGACAGTTTTGGGATAGGGGAGGACTGGAGGTTATGAAGAGAGGAACTACTTAAGAGCGTCCGAGAAGGCCAATGCTTGTAGACATGATAAGTTCGTCCGAATATTCCCAGCGTCATAATAACGGTCAGACTCAATTGCTCCTCAGGTTTGAGGCAACAAAGTGGCCGTGCCTACCTTTTATCGAGCCATGCAGTTGCCAGTCCGTGTCCACCGTACAGGGAAAGCGCCTCCAAAATGTAGACGAACGCAATCCCCACTGCGGGAGCGCGAATCGTATTCCCGCCGCGGCGAGCTTGATTGGAGCGGGCGTTGTGCACACATTCTGCAGCATCCATTGAATTGGAGAATGGGCAAGAATGGGGGAGAAAAAAAAAAAGAGAATTGGGGAAGAGCATGTGGACGACGGGAAGTGGAAGTGATGATGGTCTGCTGTCCTCCTTCCTCTCGCGGCCTCTCTCACCTCATGCTCCAATCTCCATCTCCCAAGTTCGATGTCGATTGCGTCGAGACCCTTCCGTTTCCCTTGGTCTCTTCGTTTCGTCCTTGCCTCACTGAGTCGCAGACATTTGGAAGTGAGCTGATAATCCTCTCTTTGTTGTTACCACACTTTACCGTACATACAACGTACCTTTCCGGACTTCCGTTGTTACCACTCTCGGCTCCTGAAATCGTACCACTACCAGAAACACTACCAACACAACATCTACTTCAAGGACTGTCTTCAGCGGCTAGCTCTTCCACGGCTACGGCACTGCAATCATATCATTGGCATACCTCATTTCGCATTGCCCTGTCACTCCGTTATACAGATCGCTACCAACCCTTACCTTTGCTGTTATACACAGTAGAAACAAGGAGACGGGAGAGAGACGACAACACCCTTCACTTCGACAAAGTCAGAAAGAGAAGGAACCCTAGCAAAAGGGAAGAGTGGAAAAAGTCAAGCAAGATACAACGGTACCTTGCCTCGGACTCTACCGTCCACCATCAAAGTCTCAGGTCCCCGCCCACACCCACTATACAACCCGGTACCTTCTCTGCCCCTGGATCACACAAGACAGACTGTTGCCCGCCAATCATCAGTCATACCGCCCACACCTCTTACAACCAACTATACAGTACTCTCTGGCCGGCCAGAGACAGCTTCTCTCAACCAAGTACCAAACACCAACCGCACCCGAATCCCCGACCGTTGCTATACCCATATCGCCTTTGTGATCATACAATGTTTTAAGAAAACAAGGCTGCCAGCAATAGCTGCAGTTCAGACGGGCATTTTCCCTGATTGCTCGACTGCGACTACTATAGCTGCCACGTTCCGGCAGAGGCGGCACCTACCTTACCTAGCCAACCAGGGGCAGGGCAGTTTCTTAGAAAGAAGGAGACACTATAACCATCCCCCCCCTTGTTACCTACCTGGTCCCGGTTCCAATCTCCGTCCGTCTGGCTGCTGGCTCTGTGTTGCTTGCTTGCATTTTACACCCGAGCAGTATATCCCAGCACCACCGCAGATTATCCTCATCATATCGCCATCTACTGCGTAGTAGTCGTGTATACGGTACCCACGCCGCCGCCGGCCCGTATGGACATCGCGAGAACGGTACAAGGCAGCAGGGCCATACAATCGCTGTACGCTTTCGACTCTCCAAAGAGAACCAAGGCCGACCACGACGGTAACCAATCCAGCAAGCTAAGCAGCAGCAGCAGCAGCAGCAGCAGCAGGGGCAAATCGCGGCCCGGCCGAACGTCAACCACCACTCCCGCGCTCAGCTCCAGCAGCGGAAACGACACAGCGGCAGACCCAGAGCCGGGAGACTTGCTGAAACTCGACATCCCCCGCACTAGCTCCGACACTGGGATGGGTGGTCCTGCGCATATACTTACGAGGACGGCCAAGTCGCCAGATACCCATACTACTACCCACAGGCTGTCCACCCTCTTTACCTCTGGCCGCTGCAACTCTCTTCCCAGTCGCATCGATTTTCTCGACTCTCCCACCAGTCCCATCTCCCCCACGAGCGTTCCCCCGACCCTACCCGACCTCAATGTTCCTCTTACACTAGACTTTGCTGCAGAGCTTGGACGGTCTTTTAGCATTGGCTCCAAGATTGAGCCTTTGCGTGGTGTGACCTCGAAGGAAACAGTGGTTACAATCAAGGACGCAGAACCAGAACCAGAGACACCGCCCGCTGTTGCGCCCGTCAGCACAACCGAGCCTACCACAGCGAAGACGACCACGACCACGACCACGACCACAACCTCGACGGCCCCAATCATCCCGCCCAAGTCGCCAGCGCGAGAAGCCCTTCCTCGGAGGAATTCAATGATTGATCGTCGGCGCTCATGGATGCCTGGTTCGACCACGACTGTGATCTATGACGCCAAGGATACCGCCGAGGACCGTCGCACCAGAAAATTGTCGAAACCGAATCATGGTGGCGGGGCGCAGGAGGCCGCGCAGGAGTCAACAAAGGAATTGCAGAGACCCAAGACGGCCAGTGTAGAATCCTTTGCCGATTATGCGAAGCGCTCGTGGATTTCGACTTCGAGGTCTCCGTCACCACCCGCAAAAACGCTCGAAAAACAATCGCCAGCCGAGGAAAGAGGACGCAGGACGTCCAAAGGATTGCTCGGGCTTGGCAGTAAGAGGGTTAAGTCTGCCGGGGGTATTAGAACTAGTGGGAGCGCCACAGGGCCAGGTGGTGACGCAGATGCCAGCCGGCCACAAGAAAGCAGCCGGAGCCGAGCTCTACAGCGGGCAAGCACCTTTGTGGCTCGGATGAAACAGCGACCCCAAAGTGTCTTGTTCTCCAAAAGCTCGTCATCCACCTCGGTATCAGCTTCATCTGTCAACAGCTCCAAATCAAGTGACATTGACAGCAACGCGCCCTCCGGCATTGACACCAGCACTTCCGGGACAACCACCCCTACCACCACGCCCACAAAAAAGTTGTTGCAAGCAAAGCATGCCAAACACGATGGTTCGAGCAGCAACAGCGACGCCCCATCAACAACCAGGAATTCGTCTTTGGACACTATTGTTACAGCAGCTACCTCGGAAAACGCATCCCAGTCAACCGCAGACACGAGCATCACAATGCCACACCCTTCGTCCGGCGACCCGCTATGGTCGACCTTCCGAACGCTCGATAGCGAGTTTTCCAAATTCGTGGCCAAGAATTCAACCCCAATGCGAATGAATGTAGTACGATCGACGCTTGTACCTTTCCTCCGCAGCACGTCACACCACCCATCCAACACAAACACAAAGCTGCTCTCCCCCGAAGACTTTGAGCGCCGAGCAACAATATTGAACAAGTGGTGGAACGGCCTTTTGGACATGTTGGATGCTGGCCAGTCCAGGCTGGAAAGGAATGCTTTCCCCGTGTCCATGGGCACCGGCTCTGCGACGTCCCCTCCTCCCACGTTGGGCACTAATCTACAGCCAGTGGCAGGTGTTGATAGGCCGACGTTACTCGAAACCATCACTATAATCATGATGCGCCCAGAATGGAGGTCCTGCACCAGCTCTTTTCAGCCGCTATCACAACGTTCACCAGAGGAACGTGTGCGCGCCCGATCGTCAACACAGTCCACCGCAGACGAGACCGAGATGGCTGCCATTGACTTTGTCGCCCAATCCGCCGAGCACAATGTCCGGACCATGTTCGTCAACAGCCTTACCAGGCAGATGGCTCTTGTAGTAGACAAGATGTGTCTACGACATGCGCCTCTTAGCTTGGTCAACTGGAGCGGCAAAGCATGCGCCTATGCCTTTTTCTTCGTTCCCGGGATAGCGGACGTTCTCGTGCGTCTTTGGCAATTGAACAGCGATCTTCTGCGCCGGACGTCTGACGAGTTGGGGCTTCCAAGGAGGAGCAAAGGCGAGAGCGACGATATTGTGGCGCTCTTCCCACCACATCTTGGGAAGTTGGGTTGGACGTCAGTCAAGACACTGGGCAACAAGTTGCGCCTGGCAGCAAAACTACCCCTTAGCCAAGCAAAGATTGCCTGGCACGGTCCCTGGGTCTCCAGATGGCGAGGAGGCGATACCGACTTGTTCTATGTCTTCTGCAAGTACTATCACATTCTTTCTGCTGACTTCATGCCCGAAGGCCTTCCTCTAGTCGAGAAGGCGCGTGCCCCAGCTTTTGTTCTAGTGCATGCTCAGATTCTCTCGACCTTGGACGGCGCGATTCACCGTCAGGCCTCTATGGACGCGTTGCTAGGACCACCAATCGCCGATAGTCTCCATGGTACCGACGCGACCATGACCGGAGCTACTGGGCTCTCGCTACCTAGCAATGTGTTGAAGGGGATGGACGAGAACAGACTTGTTGCCTTGCTGAAGGACATGTTGTCGGGGAAGTCTGTGCTTGGATCCGAGATCAAGCATAATTTTGCCGAGTCATTCATGGCCGTTATGGTCGCCGCTACCAAGCGGACATCCAGATATGATCACGCCGCTTGCTTCATGCTTTGCGACTTCCTCCAGGAAGCGCTCACGGCGATCAACAGATACCAGGATAACCAGAACAACAGCATCGCCACCTCACCTATTCAGGAGTCGATGCCCATCTCCGCCTTCGATACTCCTAGCAGTTCGCTCGTTAACTATATTGATTGGTCCTTCTGGTTCGAGGTCGGCAAGATGATTATGGATTCCAACAACACCATGTCCGAGATTCGTATCATCTCATTCCTTTACTCAGTGTGGGATGCTATCGTTGCTGATCCGGCACGCAAGGAGAGAGTGTGCTGCGAGTGGCTGTTGACGGAGGAGACATTTGAGCGGTTTTTCAATCACTGGTGTCCCATGGTTCGCGCCTACTACATGCGTCTCCTGTGTTGGCGTATTTGTAGGGACACTGGAACTGTCAATGAGCTGGATAAGTAAGTTTCCCCTTTGTTGCTGTGCTTGTACTGGTGTGCTGACCGTTGCTTAGCAAAATCTTCCTGCTTGTTGCACAGCGATTGAGAACCGTCTGGTCACACTATCTCTGGATGTGGCAGACTGCTGAAGCTGAGGGTCGTATACCCCCTTCAACAGCACCGTGTCTCCCAACACCCGGCAAGCGATTCTTGATCATCCGAAGCGAAGTTCAGCCGGCGCAGACGCCCTTGTACCTTGGCTTCGACTCCTTCACCAGCTCCTTCCCAGGGATGGATGGTGCCATCGACTACCAGTTCACCAATAATGATAACAGGTCGAGCATGAGGGTCGAAGAGACTTCCAAGAAGAGATGGTCTCTCCTGGGCAAGGTTCTCTCCTTTACCGCTTCGCAGGCCCAACTACCTAATGGCGCCACAAACGGTAAGCGGACGTGGGATGAAGAACTCGAGCAAGCTAGGCGCGAAACAGCTGCGGCCGCTGCAGCTCGGGCTGGCCCTCCTCCGCCTCTGAAGCAGAACTCCTCAATGAACGCCAAGCCGTCATCCGACTCGGCTTCATCAACCGGATCCGCCCCTGTCTATGAGGCGGCCACGTTTGTATTCCGGTTCGCTCTCACATGGCAGGGCACCGTCGGTCCCCAACGAGACATGATCCTGTACCGACCTCGCCTTCCAGCTCCCGCTCAGTCCAGGGTTTTCAACCGTGCCGTCGTCTCCTCCGATGGATCTCCCAACCGCGAGATCTACAGCAGTCCCGGCTCGCATCTCATCAAGCCCGGTCTCCCACCCGTCACCCGTCGCTACAGCGGACAATCCGAAACAGGCCTAATCAACCACGTCCGCAACGCTCGTCCTTTCTCCATCGAAACCTCCCCACCTCCCCCAGAAAGAAACCCAAACCGCCGCCGCTCAACAAGCATCAACGTCGCAATCCTCCACGGTGTTGGCGAGCCTGATGATGAAGGTCCGCTGGTCAAGACTCGCTCTGCTGCAAGCATGCAAGACGGCAGCCCTTTTGCACGCGCGCGTTCTCCTCCTCCTACTGGGTTCGACAGCGAAGTCAACCGTTTGAACCTCGCCGTCCGCGCTCAGAAGCCCGTAGGAATCTACGCCTCGGGCGCGGTGTATTCTGGCAAAGCGCTGGCGGAGTGGAGCCTGGTGGTGAGCGAGTGCAATAGCTTTGTGGATCGGAGGAGGGATGAGGGTGTTTTGGGGCTGAGGGATGTGGAGGTGCCGAACTTGGGGGTAGAGGGGATGGGGTTGAAGAGAGGGGGTTAAAAAGCCCCCGACACATACGCCGTAATGGCTGTTGACACCGCGGTGTGGTTGAAGCGAGCATGCGGTGGAAAAGCTGGCTGGAAGGAAGCCGAAATGACTTTGGAATGACATTTCTCTCTGGATTTTGGATTTGTCGGTTGTTGAGATACCCTCCCCTTTTATCCCCTTTTAACGTTCATTTCCAACAATGACGGCACACCTCTTTGGCCGAGCATTGCCTGGCATGGCATGGGGTTTGCCTGCATCATCATCATCATCATTATCGTCATCTGTTACCATCATATACCCACCCACCTGCCTGTCACTACAGGGTCGACATATTTCCTTATCACCCAACAAGCAACAAAACTGGCGTTCACGGTCGACTTTCATATCTCCTTGATCACCTAATTCGCTTCATCATCATACTTGGATGCTTGCTTCGATCTTCTTTCATGTTGCTGCATAGATCACACACAAAAGCTTCACACATGTTTACATACGTGTTCATATACACACGGCTGGGTTTCACACCACACCGTCGGGGATTTTTTTGCGATATATACAAACACATAACCAAGTATCTCATAGCTTCTCATTTTTGTTCATGGTTCCCGCACGGCGCAGGGCTGGCTTCTTTTGCTTTTGGCTTCTCCTTTGATACTTGGCAAGTTTGGGGAGTTTTTTTTTTTTGGTTC
>HF970932.1:42041-52240 GCA_000604205.2 Neurospora africana FGSC 1740
AGGGATCGGGCGCCGCTGTTGCCTTCCACTTGTATGCGTACCTGCCTTGTACAACTTACAACCTCAACTTCCATTAACCGCGAGTCTCCAGGTTCGTCCGTCGGGCAAAGTAGGACTGGCTCGTTCCTTCACGGTGTCCTAGCTTGACCATAGACTATCGCTGCTTGCGGTGGAGTGGCAGCTTCATGGTATCGCGTTTCCCTTCGGTACAGATGGACCGCGATTGTTAGTAGCAACGAAACCACCTGCAAACCGTCCAGCGCGTCTAGCAGAGGCAACTCGACGGCTTCTTCACGCGGTCGTTACCTCTCGTGAGACGGCCAACAGCTATAACGGACGAGCCTAATAGGTCTCAACTGTGCCTACTGCTGACAACCTCAGTCACTTTGCGAGGGTAGACGTGGGCGGGATGGCTGATGCAATGGCCATTGATGGCCCAAGGGGTGAAAAGCGCAAGGCGAGCGTTCTCGGCGATGACAGCGGCCATGCTCCACGTCGGATCAGGGTAAGAAAATACACTCCTCCACCTTCCAAGACAATGAAATTATTGACCTGTACTTGCAGCCCCTCGACCCAGACGTTGTCAACAAGATTGCCGCTGGTGAGATCATTGTTGCTCCTGTTCATGCTCTCAAGGAGCTAATAGAGAATGCCGTGGATGCCGGCTCTACCTCGTTGGAGATTGTGGTCAAGGACGGTGGCCTTAAACTCCTCCAGATCACGGACAATGGGTGCGGTATTCACAAGCAGGATTTGCCCATTCTATGTGAACGCTTTACTACGTCCAAGCTGCAAAAGTTCGAGGATCTTCAGTCCATCTCAACATACGGCTTCCGCGGTGAGGCTCTTGCCAGCATAAGCCACATTGCACACCTGACCGTCACCACCAAGACTCAGGAATCCAACTGCGCCTGGCGTGCTCACTACGGGAGCGGAAAGCTGGTTCCCGCAAAACCCGGCCAGTCGCCTGATCCAAAGCCCGTCGCTGGTCGACAAGGCACGCAGATTACCGTCGAAGACCTGTTCTATAACATTCCAACCCGCCGGCGCGCCTTTCGATCTACCTCTGACGAGTACAACAAAATCATCGACATGGTTGGCCGCTATGCTGTACATTGTTCGCACGTTGCTTTCTCATGTAAAAAGCACGGCGAGTCATCGACAAGCATTGCCATTCAGGCCAATGCTTCGAGCACCGACAGAATCCGGCAGATATACGGAGGCAGCGTTGCCAACGAACTCATCGAATACTCAACATCCGATGACCGCTGGAGCTTCAAGGCAAAGGGCTTGGCGACTAACGCGAACTATAATCTCAAAAAGACAACTCTGCTGCTCTTCATCAACCACAGATGCGTCGAGTCTTCCAACATTCGAAAGGCAGTTGAGCAAACATATGCTTCCTTTCTCCCCAAGAACGGCCACCCTTTTGTCTACCTCAGCCTAGAAATTGCCCCTGAGCGGGTTGATGTTAATGTTCACCCTACGAAACGCGAAGTGAACTTCCTAAATGAACACGAGATCATCCAGGCCATCTGCGAGCACATCCGATCAAAGTTGGCTGCTGTCGACACTAGCCGAACCTTTCTCACCCAAACCCTCCTCCCTGGTGGCACATGGTCGGCCTCAGATCAACAAGCGTCTTCAAGCACCCCATCCAAGACCAGCGGTGCGGCTTCAGGAGCCCGCAAGACCCCAGCACGCAACGAATCCAGCCTTGTGCGGACTGACACCAACATGCGTAAGATAACCAGCATGTTACCGCCGGCGTCAACCATGGGAGCAGGGGTAAGAGATGGAATTCCGTCCACGTCTGGCGTCAAAGCAACCATTACTGGCACAAACAAGGACGTCGAGATGATCAATTACGAGACAGTTGAGCGTGAGGCTACTGCCTGTCGCTTAATCAGTGTACGCGAACTGCGCGCCGAAGTCCGCGAAGAGATGCACCACGAACTGACCGAGATTTTGGCCAGTCACACCTTTGTCGGCATTGTAGATGAATGTCGTCGTCTTGCCGCCATCCAGGGTGGTGTTAAGTTGTATCTGGTTGACTATGGACGGGTATGCTATGAATACTTCTACCAACTGGGGTTGACGGACTTTGGAAACTTCGGTACCATACGTTTTGATCCGCCCCTCGATCTTCGAGAACTGCTGAGCATGGCCGCCGAATTCGAGAGAACGGCAACGGCAGAAGCATCTGGGGGAGTCGATAAAAACGGACACGATGAGATGGACGTATCTGAAATTGTCGAGTTGGTGGCAGATCAGTTAGTTGAACGGCGAGAGATGCTTCTCGAGTATTTCAGCTTTGAAATTTCTCCGGCCGGCGAGCTGCTAAGCATCCCACTGCTGGTCAAAGGCTACATGCCGTCCATGGCCAAGTTGCCGCGCTTTCTCTTGGAGCTTGGACCACGTGTAAACTGGTCAGAAGAGAAGGCCTGTTTCGAGGGCTTCCTCAAAGAACTAGCCATGTTCTATGTCCCTGAGCGATTGCCAGCGACTATTGGTACCGATAATCTGCCGTCGGTGCAAGGTGGTGACAAGGATGTCGATGTCGAAACAGTTGCTCGCAGAGACCATGTTCGGTTCGCGTTGGAACATGTTCTTTTTCCGGCTTTCAAGTCGAGGCTTGTGGCCACCAAGTCGCTCATGCAGACGGGCATTCTCGAGGTTGCGAATCTCAAGGGCTTGTACAGGGTATTCGAAAGATGTTAGCACCTGTCGATACCAGGAAGCTTATCAGCACCATGGTAAACCAAGTCACATATTCTACTTGAACTATATGAGTGTCCGACATGTTTGTTTTCATTATTTGGTGCCTGATGGCTATGATAGATACATCTCTACAGTTTTCTTTCCTAAACAACCCGGGTTGACCGTCTGTAACCAGCGGGACTCTAGTCGTACTCATGTCGTCCATCAGAATCCGCCCCGAATCTTGATCTCCAGCCACCTCAAAGGTAGATACAACAAGCCCGTCACCACAAAAGCCATCTCATCCCCGATATCCCCAGTCCTCTTTGCAATCGGACCAACATACCACGACTGCGCCATCCCCGGGACCACCAGCGCCCAACTCAGCATCGAAGCACCTAAGGCCGCCATCCCAGGTGGCAACTTCCTCCCCACGTTCCAGATAGCATGATCAAAGCTCGCATAGTCCATCCTTCTAAACACCACCAACTCCAGTATCAAAACAGCATCAAAGCACCCCGCCCAGTACCCAATGATACTCAGAAAATTGACCAAACTAGTTTCCCACTCCTTGGCCGCCCTCACCGCCAACGGGATCATGACCGCCATCGTCGCCAGGATAAACACAAACCGATGAACCTTTACTTTAAAGGGCAACGGCGGGACCAGCATCTCCAGATTCAACGAGATGGTATACATGGAGATGGCAATGTTCCCAATTACGCTGAGCGCAAGCACCACCAGCACGACTTTGCCAAACCCGCCCGCGGGAGCAAGCATCTCCATCATCACGCCCCCGATGCCCGTCGCAGCGTAAGCGGCTTTCCACGCAGGAACTTGGGGAACGGCGCCGCCTATGGCGGCTCCCAAGATCAAAAGTGGGACAGAGGGGAGGAACAGGCCGAGGTAGAGGTAGGTGAAGATGCGGGCTCTGGCGCTGAACGACTTGAAGAGAGCGCCTCTTGGGTTGTGGTAAATGGAATAGTCGCCCACCATCCCGCCAAATGTGAGGAAATATCCTGCCACGAGGCTGCCAAGGTTGAGGATTTGCGTGGGAGTGGCCGGTGCTGCAGGCTGCGATTGCAGATGGAGGTAGCGGCCGCCGCAGCCGACGGTGATGACGAGAGAAATCAGGTTGGGGATCCAGGTCCATCGTTGCCATAAGTGGACGAAGTGGAAGCCGAGGAGGGAGATGCCGAAGGCGACGAGGCAGGTGATGACGATACCTACGTCTACGCTGATGTGGGAGGGGTTGAGGGCTGCGAGGGTCTGCCCGCCCGCGATGGCGGACATGAGGGTGAAGCCGGTCATGGTGGCGGCGTTGAGGAGGAGGGGGATGATGACTAGGTAGAGGCTGCGAGAAAGAGGGGTGTTGGTTAGAACATGGCTCTTATGAAATGGAGTGAAATGGAGGAAGAGGTCTAATGGAGCTGAAGTTGGGACTCACCCGAATGAATACCGAGCTTGCACAAACTGCCTCATGCCCGTCTCCATCCCCCCGATCCCCATGAAGGCAGGCGGGAGGCATGTAAGCAGCGCAAAGAATACGATCACCAGCGAAGCGTCTCTCAGACTCAAGCCAAACTCGAGAGTGGCTAGCATGCCAGTTGGTACCCTTTGCAAAAGCCAAGAAGAATGTCGAGTTAGTAGCTGATCAGCTACACAAGGCTGGGTTGTAACCCTCGACGACCGAAGGATAGGATAACGACTTACGGTAGTAAACACAACAGACCAGTAAAGAAGACAGTAAACAACTGATTATACTGCGTCGAAGTCCTCCCTTCAATCGGAACCGGCTGGATCCCGTTTTCTTCGACACCGGCGTCGATGAGCTTCTGGTACCACTTTGGATTCCCCTTCTTGGAGTGGTTGTCGTGGACGTCGCCCTCCTTGATGGTGCTTAAAGAGTTCGGCCAAAATAGTGAACCGAATCGAGTAGCCGTCGCTGCTTGATCGTTGTCTCTTCCATGGCCCTCTCCGCCAGCTGTGCGCTCGATATCCTGGAACACGGTGCGGTGTTGTGACTTTGGTTCGTCATCTTTGGTGGAAATGTTGGTAGGCATCTTTTTGGTCGGGGATAGAGACCCAGATGGATCCGGGATGTGTGGGCGTGGAAAGGGGTACCGAATATCTTGATTGGGTTGGGGAAGGGTAGGGAGGTGAGCAGAAAGGGGGGAGGGGAGTTGACAGCCGCTTCAAATAGGCCTCGATGGCTTTCCAGTTTCTGCGTGAATTGTATTTCTGGGTGAATGGGTTTTTTCATCCTATCTGGTAAGATTTTATAACTTGATAGTAGACGTGGATAAAGTGACTATATACCCTAATAAAGTGACGGATCTCTAACCCAAAGGAGGCTAACCCACCCATTGGTTTTTTTGCTCGCTCAACTGCCTTCAGCGTCAACCGGCATACCCTCTGCTTCGCGCTTCACTCTATCGTGGACTAAATGTTGTCGATGCCCTATTAACTGTGGCGTCCCCCGGTGCTTCGCGCACACTTATCATATTCCAACCGACACTATCGCCATCAATTGACCCAAGGATGAGGGGATCAAGGGGTGGAGGAATACACTACGGCCCGCTACTTGAATCTTACATCCAAATACTTAGATATCATGCTTCATTATCTTCTTTTACCATGGGTGATATTCCATGTAGGGATATGGCTGCACTTCTCCTTTGGGTTAGAGATCCGCCACTTTATCAGGGCAGATAGTCACTTTATCAGCCTTGCAGATGGTTAGTAAGAATCCTTAGTCCCCTCGAGGTTCGTGGAAACCACTATGCTGGTAAACCTCAAGAGATAACCTAGATGGCCGAGGACAAACTTTCAGCTACTTTTGCCGTGGTACACTCTCAGTACAGGGCGCCTCTCTATATGAAGTACTGAATATGCTGTGCACATGAAGCGTGCTTTAACTATGAAAACGTGGATGAGTCCGGGGATTTAACAACGGTTTCCTATACTCTCATTCGTCAGACAGGTGGGACGACCCTACAACTGGTCAGGGCGTCTTGCCAATCCAGCTTTTGATTGGTTATTTTGCATGGACAGATCGTCCCCATGCGGCACTGGGTCCTTTCATTTCTGTCGATATCGCCTATCGATAAGATTATCGCCGTCTTAAATCGGACATCCTCATCGCCTTCTTCAGCGTTGTCTCCATCGCTGTCTTCATCCCATGTTATTCGTTGCCGTCTCGATCGTTTTCGTCTCTCCTCTCTACTTTCCCATTTAGTGAGAAAGGAAGGGAGAAGGTAAGAAAGAAAAGCAGAGAGGGAAAAAGAGAGAGAAGGAGCAATTTGGTAAGGACGGCTCCAGCCGTCCGAACAAGGAACGTTGCAGAAGATACCGTGACAGGTCGCCACGCTTCGATATATACAGCGGTCGTTTACTGACCTCTAGGGATCCAGCATCGCACCGGTGTCCGAGACTATGTTGTCCTGGGGTGGCCATCTTCGCCATGCTCCTAGACAGGTGGGTCCTTTACACTTCAGCTCCGCGAAGTCGGCAGCAAAGCAGCATCCTGCCTATCTGCTTGATGCGACTATATTCATCTCGCATCTTTGTGATCAACGCAATGGTGATACATACTACCCTTTGCATGGTGGCTGTATTCCTTCTTGATCCAGGATCCATCATGCTCTTATACACCCCCGACTAGTAAAAACCAAGCTTCGAGTGTCCCAAACTAACATTCCCCAGCATGCGGCTGATCAAGGTGAGAGGATCGAATGTACGTACGCCTTTCAAACGAGAGATAGTCAACCCCAGACGACATTTATACCCAAAAAGAACGGAGTCTTGTCTGCAAGTCCAGCACGTCGTGAGTAAAGGAGCCCTCACAAAAGAGCGTGTTCATGCGCAGACATGACAGCTTCGAATCACTAGGTTTTTGTTGCTGGAAGCTAAAGCTTCGTCAAGAACGACATAATAGTCTACCCGTTGTCTCTCGTGTTGAGGTTTCATTCGAGTTCAAGAGACAAGACAAGAGGGGTTGAACCAACGAAGCTTGCCGATTCCTGGACAAAAGTGACAAGTGAAGCAGCAATCCCCAATGATGTCTCACCAAGGTGCCTGTTACGGATAGCGGCTCGGCGGATGGCTCCGAAGACAAGGATGTACAAGCGGGAGTCTCACTGCTCCATGTTGTTGTCGACTGCAGGATCGCCAACAGAGTCGCTTCCCTGCCCCTCGTCAGTCGTCAATATCTCTTCTCAGGGTTTGTCGTCCTGGGGAGTGATGTTTTGAGTGATTCACTGATGCTGGTGGAATCGACGCTGACCTCCGTTATTGTGGCAGACGGGTCAGGCCCGCGCCGAGGTGGGGCCGAGCCGAGAAGACTCCACACTTCGGGAGCCGGTGGGGTAAAGCCCGTACGGGCCATTGAGCGCTGGAGCTCCCTCCCGTCGGAGCGTGCCGGTTCTCACGTGGGTTATGTTGTTTAAGCGGCCATCTCGCAGGTCGGAACTAGCTTCAGCTTGATATACATATATATATATATATATGTGTGTGTGTGTGTGTATGTGTGTTTTGTTTTTTACCGGTGAACGGCGAGACGAATGTCGCGATTCCACTGTGCT
The DNA here is from genome assembly GCA_000604205.2 of Neurospora africana FGSC 1740. Lineage (NCBI taxonomy): Eukaryota > Fungi > Ascomycota > Sordariomycetes > Sordariales > Sordariaceae > Neurospora > Neurospora africana. Next base: position 49,325 of record HF970932.1, read on the forward strand.
GGACATCAGCTTGAGACTTCCGTCATAGACTCATGGTTGACTGTTGGCGGTGGGTGTAGCTTCCAGCCCACTCTTCTCGTCGTATCCGGGTGTAGCGGCGTGGAACTCGATGCAATATCATCACGGTGACGGTAGAAGTATCGGCGTGTCGGTGGACGGAGAAGATGGACAAAGACCCCTCTGTTTTGAACGTAGCTAGTGTAGTGTAGAGGTCCCTAGCGCACAGAACCACGCCAGCCAGTGTCAGACCCCTGCACCGATGACAATGGTCCCCGCCAGTATGGAGGTACCTGACCCGCAATGCTACACCGCGAGACGGACCTCCTTCAACCTGGAACCGTACGGTATCGGCTGTTTCGAACCTCGCGGCTCGCTGGGGAATGATGAGCACTTCTCCCCATACAAACGAAATTAACACGAAATAAAACACACACCGAGTTCATGGAAACATTCTGACCTTGTTCCGTCCCGCTTGCTCTCCCTGTCCCCGGATCCGTCCTTTGAGCCAGAGAACAACAACCAGCAAACAGCCTCACCTTGTCACAGACCGCCGCCGCGCGCATCGCCATCCCCTCGTCGAGTCGTCGCTTTTGGATGGTCTTGCCTCTACGCACCACAACTCAGACAACTACGCCAATTATCCTCTGCTCTTTGATCCTCCGCGGGCTTCCCATTGTAAACAAAGGCAAGAGCCGGCTCTGCCCAAATCATACCATTCGCATACACTTCAGCAGTTATGGACCAAGCAGCCTCGATAGTAAAGGAGCATCATGATGGTATGCGAAGTCCCCGTGGTGCGTGGGCTTTCGGCCTGGAGAACAGCCGCTAATCCCCTCGCCATACAGCCATTATCAATGCCATCAAGAGTGTGGTCCAGCGCGACGTGAGCACAACTCCCCTCTTCCTTCCACCGCCGCCGACAGGAGCCCCATACTGATGCGACTGTGCACTATAGTGGAGGATCTTGATAGTCGACGACGTCTCTAAAAAGATCATTGAAAACTCCGTCAAAGAAGATGACATTCTCAACGTCAATATCGCTAATATACAACAAATCGAGGAACCGAGAGACGAGAATTCCGGCATGGATGCTATCTACATTTTGTCGCCTCGTCCGCATATTGTCGAGTGCCTGATCCTTGATTTGGCAAAGGGCCGCTATGGCAACTCTACCGTGCTGTGGACAGGCATTCTTGGGAGGGAACTAAGGGCACGACTGGCCGCTGCTCCTCAGAAAATAGGTACCTTGCCTAGGCCTGGACAAGGTCAAGGGGTATTTGCTAATCAGACCGACGTAGATTCGCGACCGCTACTGATTGACTTCTTCCCTCGCGAGTCACACCTGGTGTCGTTTAAGGACCCTTATAGCTTTCCCATTCTGTATAATCCGAGCTGCGAGGCCGTTGCAATGCCACATCTGGACGCTCTGGCTCAAAAGGTATGGCGTATCCATGTCCACTCCGGTCCCCAGCTGTTGTTCCGTGCACTAAAGCCATTGCAGATTGCCGCTGTATGCATAACATTGGGCGAGTATCCAAAGATCAGGTTCTTCGCACCCAGGAACAACGAATATCGTGCGAGCGCACTATGCGGACGCCTTGCCTCGCTCGTACAAGACGAGCTTGACGCTTACAAACAGTTCAAGGGCGACTTCCCGCCACAAACCACACGGCCGCAGGGATATCTGCTGATTGCAGACAGGTCAATGGACTTGATGGCACCATTAGTTCACGAGTTCACGTACCAGGCGATGGCGCACGACCTCCTTCCCATCAAGGAAGGCGACAAAGTGACCTTCCACATGACTGTCAACGAGGGCACGCCAGAGGCCGAGGAGAAGGACATGGAGTTGTCTGATAAAGACAAGGTGTGGGTCGAGAACCGACATCGGCATATGAAGGACACGATTGAAAAACTCATGAGCGACTTCCAAAACTTCATCAAGCAGAACCCCAACTTCACCAACCAAACCCAGGATACTACGAGTTTGAATGCGATCAGGGACATGTTGGCTGGCCTGCCGCAGTTTCAGGAAATGAAGGAGGCCTATTCACTCCACCTCACCATGGCTCAGGAATCCATGAACATCTTCCAGCGTCGCAAGTTGCCCGACGTCGCTTCAGTGGAGCAGACACTGGCTACCGGTCTCGATGAGGATTATAAGAAGCCCAAAAATATTCTCGAACAGATGGTGCGGCTTTTGGATGATGAAGCTATTACCTGGGTGGAACGGCTGCGGCTAATTGCCATCTACGTGCTATACCGCGACGGGGTTATCACCGATGATATTGACAGGCTGCTTAACCATGCGGCCTTGCAGCCCGCTGAAAAGACCAAAATCACCAATCTCCAGCACTTAGGTGCCCGGCCTACGCGGAATCTGAAGGAGGAACGGAAACCGCATCCTCCGTTATTCCCACGGACCCAAGTAAAGAATCCGGCGGACGAAGATAATTTCCTCTCTCGATTCGAACCGGCTGTTAAGCATATGCTTGAGGATCTGTTTAACAACTGTCTCGACCCAGCGACTTTCCCCTTTACACGGCCTCCAGTCGATGGTGGGGCTGCCGACGCTGCTATGGCAACTGGAGGGTCTCTCCGCTCGGCAGCACCGAGGTGGGCATCAGCTAATCGCCGGCAGGTTGAGAATCGACAAAGGGTCATCGTGTTCATGGCCGGTGGGGCGACCTACTCAGAGGCGCGGATATGCTACGAAGAATCGGAGAAGCGAAACCGCGACATCTATCTTGTATCCAGCCACATGCTCACACCACAACTATACCTAAGACAACTGGAGGACCTCTCGATGGATAGGAGAAGGCTCGGCCTGCCGATGGACCGACCGCAGCCCAAGGTCCCTGAGCACTTTTATGCTAAGCCGAAACCCCCACCACAGCCCATGCAACAGCCGCCCGC